>BRZM01000554.1:25144-118526 GCA_033238685.1 Lates japonicus
TCGGTGTACTTCGTTCGATTTGCGTGCTGATCTGTGCTGGTGTTCTGGCAGGAAGCGGGAGCTCATGTCGATAAGCTGCTCACTTCATTTGTCACTTGTTGCTAAATGTGTTCAAGGCTTTGTGAATTTTCTTAAGGCGTGTCTCTCCATCTCCTCGGTGACTCAGGAGGGTCAATGGTGAGCAAAGGGGTTCAGTCTGGGTCCGGTCTGGAATAGTTGGTTTGGTTTTGGCGTACTCAGGCCCAATCTGCTTGAGGTCTACTCCCAGGTGTCACGTTATGATCCTGGATCCAGTCTTTCATCGGCTCCTGATAAACCAGGCTTTTGTCCAGTTCCTCAGTGCAAGGCTGATGCTGACAGCAGCTACACCTGTCCTGATGCCACCACCTCCTGTCATTACTACTACTGGTTCTGGTGCTACAACACCCTTCTGTACTTGATTCACCATCCACTGGATCCAAGTGCTAAATGTAAGTATCCTGACTGCAGACCATCGAAGAAAAATTAATGCAGGTCACTGTGTCTCATTTTATGCAATATTGAACAGTTATACATCCTTTTGAAATAGTCCTTGAATTCTCAAGTTTTCATATCCCTTCAACATTTTATACCTTCACCAAAGCTGTTCATTTCAGCCAACTAACTAAAACCACTTTTCAAAACTTCCGTGTACAATTTAGTAATCTTTAAGTAGCCATAAGATAAAATACAATAATTATGGCATATTTCTAAATAATCCATCATGATAAGTTTTCTTTGTGACAATGTACAATCCCAGTAAGCAATTGCCGTCTTTGTGGGTGATGAGGTAGTTTCATACTGCTGTTTGCCATAGTGTCTTTTGTGTTGCTGTTAGAAATTATATAATTCAGAAAACATCAGTCTCTTACATAGGCTTTGAGTAATTATCAAGATATTATTTTTGAATGACAATTTTGAGGAGATTACTTTCTATAATGTATGGTTGTTGTATTAATTGCTTCTCCTGAAGCTTCCTTGTAGTTACAGAATATCCTTTCAGTATTATAAAAAGTCAGAATGTTTGATTTCAGAATCACTTGTCAAGTACATTTCATTTGCAATAGCATCACTCTAGACAGGATAAAGTTGGGTGAAGATGCTCCCACCTGGAAGTTATTAGCAGGTTGGTCTGCAGGTTTTGGTGGCCATGTTTGTGGTGGTTCCCTCATCAACAGGTGGGTGATGTCTGCTGCTCACTGCTTCAACTGGTGGTAACTGGGAATGAAAAGGACGCATTTTATTTTGCTTCCAGTCTATGGCTTTGCAGTACTTTAAAGCCCTTATTCTTTTCAACAAATGACATTCTGTCATTTTGTTTCGACCTAAAGTACATCTGGATGGCAAATTTCTCCTCAATAGTCCAAGTTCTGGGGCAACAACCCAAGCAAGTGTGTCCAGAACTATCATAGAATCGTTTTACATCCAACTAGCATCACCAACAACAATGACCCATTGCTCTGCTCCGACTCTCGCAGTCACATTCTGAATATAAGACTGCATGTGTCTGGCGGCAAGGTCAGCAGTGTGTTCGCTCATCCAGTACTGATAGCTGGGTCACTGGCTGGGGAGCAGTCAAGGAGGAGGTGAGTCGGCTTGTTGCTGACATTGTTTTGTCTTGAGAATCTGTTCAACTTCCTTGGGTGGATGTATGAGCCTGTTTCTCTAACGTTGGTCTCTCAGTGTCGTTACGTTCCTGAAACTCTGCAAGAAGTTGAGGTGCCAATTCTGGGGAAACCCGACAGTGCTTGGCTTTGTCTGAATGGGTTGGTACAGTCACAGCAACGTCTCTTCTGTTCTGTGGGAGGCAAAGACTCATGTCCAGGTAAGCTTCTTCACTTCATTTGTCACTTGTTGCTAAATGTGTTTAAGACTTTGTGAATTTCTTAGACGTGTCCTCTCCATCTCCTCAGGGTGACTCAGGAGGTCCAATGGTGAGCAAAAAGGGCTCAGTCTGGGTCAGTCTGGGTAGTTAGTTTGGTTTGGCTGTGCTCGGCCCATCTGCCCAGGGGTCTACTCCAGAGTGTCCACATTACCAGTCCTGGATCAGAGTCTTTCATCAACTCCTGATAAGCCAGGCTTGTCAGTTCACTCAGTGGGCCTGATGTGACAACAACTACACCTGTCCTGGTCACCACCACCTCCTGTCATTACTACTACTGGTTCTAGTACTACAACACCAGCACAGCCCATGATTCACCATCACTGGGAATCCAGGGGTGCTTTAAATGTAGTATCCACCGGCTTCCCGCCACAGACCATCGAAGAAAGACAATACAGGTCACTGTGTCTCTCATTTATACAACCAAGTAAGCAGTTACCCAGCCTTTTCAGACAGTCATGAATTCTCAAGTTTTCTTATCCCATACAACATTTTAATACCTTCCTGGCTGTTTCATTTTCATTAACTAACTAAAGCCACTTTCAAAACTTCAAAATAGCCACAATTTTGGTGTCCCAAGTGGCCATAGGAATAAGTACAATGATTATGGCATATTCTAAATAATCACATCATGATAAGTTTTCTTTTGTAATGACACAATCCCAGTGAAAACTGATTGCCGTCTTTATATATGTGGGTGATACCGGAGTATTGGTTCATACTGTTCAATGCCATAGTGTCTTTATGTTGCCATTGAGAATTATGTAATTCAGAAAACATCAGTCTTACACACATGGGCTTTAATTAATTATCAAGATATTATTTTGAATGACAATTTTTGAGATTACTTTATAATGTATGGTTGTTATTAGTGCTTCTCTAGGCTTCATGTAGTTACAGAATATTCTTTCAATATTGTAATAGAGTCAGAATGTTTGATTTCAGAATCACTTATCAAAGTACATTTGTTTGCAGTATGTGGCATCACTCCCCTGAACCCCAGGATAGTTGGAGGTGAAGATGCTCCACCTGGAAGTTGGCCCTGGCAGGTTAGCCTGCAGAGGTATGGTGGCCATGTTTGTGGTGGTTCCCTCATCAACAGAGAGTGGGTGATATCTGCTGCTCACTGCTTCTTCAGGTGAGTAACTGGGAATGAAAAAGGAAGCATTTTATTTTGCTTCAGTCTATAGCTTTACTGTGCTGGCCATATTCTTTTCAACAAATGACATTCTGTCATTTTTGTTTCAGTACAAGTACATCTGGATGGCAAATTTCTCTCGGCCATCAGAACCTGCAGGGCAACAACCCAAACGAAGTGTCCAGAACTGTCGCCAGAATCATTTTACATCCCAACTATGACAGCATCACCAACAACAATGACATTGCTCTTCTCAAACTCTCCTCACCAGTCACATTCACAGACTCCATCAGACCTGTGTGTCTGGCAGGTGGCAGTGTGTGTTCTTAGCGGTACTGATAGCTGGTCACTGGCTGGGGCAGTCAAGGAGGGTGGGTCGGCTTGTTGCTATTTCGTGTTTGTCTTGAGGGGTCATTTTAAACTGCTAAATTGGATGTATGAACTGTTTCTCTTTCTTGTTGGTCTCTCAATTATTAAATTACCGTTCCTAGCTCTGCAAAGTTGGTGCCAGTTCTAGAAACCAAACAATTATAACTATCTAGATAAATTAAACCACAATCCTGAACAACTTATGATCTGTGCTGGTGTTCTGGCAGGAGGCAAAGACTCATGTCAAGTGGCTGCTTCCTTCATTTGTCACTTATTTCATGTTTAGACTTTGTAATTTCTTGAACGTGTCTCCATCTCCTCAGGGTGACTCAGGAGGTCCAATGAGTGACAAAAAGGGCTCAGTCTGGGTCAGTCTGGAATAGTTGGTTTTGGTTTTGGCTGTGCTTTCATTAATCTGCAGGAGTCTGCTCAGGTGTCAGGTGCCAGTCCTGGATCGGGTCTTTTCATCAGCTCCCTGATAAGCCAGGCTTTGTCAGTTCTCAGTGGGCCTGATGCTGACCCAGCAGCTACACCTCCTGGTCTACCACCTCTGTCATTACTACTACTGGTTCCTAGTACTACAGCACTGCTTCACACAGCCACGATTCACCATCCACTGGATCAAGTGCTAAATGTAATTACCATGACTGTCGAGACCATCGAAAGACCAATGAGGTCATTGTGTCTGTTTATACAATAAGTGAACAGTTCATCCTTTTGAAATAGTCCTTGGATTCTCCGTTTTCCTTACCCTTCAACATTTCTTCCTTCGCAGCTGACAACTAACCTTACTAAAATACTTTCAAACTACGCATCACAAATTTGGGTGTCCCCCAAGTGGCCATGGGAAAAATTACAATGATTATAGCATATTTTCTAAATAATCCATCATGATAAGTTTTTTCTTTGTGGCCGAAGTAGCTGATCAGTGAAAACTAGTTACTGTCTTTATGTATGGGTGATAAAGTAGTTTCATACTGCTGTTTGTAGTGTCTTTATATTGCCATTGAAATTATATAATTCAGAAAACATCAGTCTTACATGGGCTTTAATTAATTATCAAGATATTATTGCAGACCAACAATTTTTGAGATTACTTTATAATGTGAACCCATTAGTGTTTCTCTAGGCTTCATCATATACAGATTACAGAATATCCCTTTCAGTATTATAAAAAGTCAGAATATTTGATTTCAGAATCACTTATCAAAAGTACATTTGTTTTGCAGTGTAACAGCATCCTCCCTGAACCCAGGATAGTTGGGTGAAGATGCTCCACCTGGAGTTGGCCCTGGCAGGACAGTCTGCAAGAGTTTTTGGTGGCCATGTTTGTGGTGGTTCCACTCATCCAGCAAGAGGTGGGTGATGGCATCTGCCTTTCACTGCTTCCTAGCCTCAGGTGTGAGTGACACAAGATGAAAAGGACACATTTATTTTTAGCTGGTCTATAGCTTTGTGCTTTAAGCCCATATTCTTTTTTCCAACAGAGCGACATTCTCATCATTTTTGTTTCAATGAAATACATCTGGATGGCAAAATTTCTCTCGACCGTCCAGAACCTGCGGGGCAACTTTCTTAAGCGAAGTGTACTTCTCAGAACTGTCATAGAATCATTTTACATCCCAACTATGACAGCATCATAACAACAATGACATTTACTCTACTCAAAACTCTCTCCTGATCACATTCACGGAACTACATCAGACCTGTGTGTCCGGCAGCAGGTAACGTGTGTTCAACTTTCCTTATTGCTGATAGCTGGGTCACTGGCTGGGGGAGCAGTCAGGGGTAAAAATTGACTTGTTGCTGACACATTGTTTTGTCTTGAGGGTCATTTAAACTGTAGGTGGATGTATGAACTGTTTCTCTTCTTGTTGGTCTCTCAGTGTCGTTACCGTTCCCTGAAACTCTGCAAGAAGTTGAGGTGCCAGTTCTGGGAAACCGACAGTGTAACTGTCTGAATGGAGTTGGTACAGTCACAGACAACATGATCTGTGCTGGTGTTCTGGCAGGAGGCAAAGACTCATGTCAGGTAAGCTGCTTCACTTCATTTGTCACTTGTTGCTAAATGTGTTTAAGACTTTGTGAATTTCTTGGGCATTAATCCTCTCCATCTCCTCAAGGGGTGACTCAGGAGGTCAAGCTGGTGAAACAAAAGACTCGTCTGGTTGATCTGGAATAGTTAGTTTTGGTTTTGGCTGTGCTCGGCCCAATCTACCGGGAGTCTACTCCAGAGTGTCACGTTACCAGTCCTGGATCGAGTCTTTCATCAGCTCTGATAAGCCAGGCTTTGTCCAGTTCACCTCCAGTGGGCCTGATGCTGACAGCAGCTACACCTGTCCTGGTCTACCACCTCCTGTCATTACTACTACTACTGGTTCTAGTACTACAACTGCTTCTATTACCCGATTCACCATCCATAGATCAAGTGCTAAATGTAAGTATCACAACTACCACAGACCATCGAAAAGACAATACAGGTCACTGTCTCTCATTTATACAATAAGTAAGCAGTTACCCAGCCTTTTCAGACAGTCATGAATTCTCAAGTTTTCATATCCCTTCAACATTTTTATACCTTCACCAGCTGTTCATTTCAATAACTAACTAAAGCCACTTTTCAAAACTTCAAAATGTACAATTTTAGTGTCCCCAAGTGGCCATAGGAATAAGTACAATGATTATGGCATATTTCTAAATAATCCATCATGATAAATTTTTCTTTGTGACGAAATGACACAATCCCAGTGAAAACTGGTGCCGTCTTTATGTGGGTGATGAGGTAGTTTCATGCACTGCTGTTTGCCATAGTGTCTTTTATGTTGCCATTGAGAGTTATGTAATTCAGAAAACATCAGTCTTACACACATGGGCTTTAATTAATTATCAAGATATTATTTTGAATGACAATTTTTGAGATTACTTTATAATGTATGGTTGTTGTGTAGCAAGGTTACTCTAGGCTTCATAATGTAGTTACAAATATTCTTTCAATATTGGCAATAGAGTCAGATAATGTTTGATTTCAGAATCACTTATCAAAGTACATTTGTTTGCAGTATGTGGCATCACTCCCCTGAACCCCAGGATAGTTGGAGGTGAAGATGCTCCACCTGGAAGTTGGCCCTGGCAGGTTAGCCTGCAGAGGTATGGTGGCCATGTTTGTGGTGGTTCCCTCATCAGCTCAGAGTGGGTGATGTCTGCTGCTCACTGTACCAGCCTGGGTGGTAACTGGGCAGAGACACATTTATTTGGCTAGTCTATAGCTTTGCAATACTTTTGAAAGCCCGTATTAGCACTTTCAACAAGTGACATTCTGTCATTTTGTTTCAGTACAATACATCCTGGTCAGCAGAAATTTCTCTCTGACCATCAGAACATAGGGCAACAACTAAACAAGTGTCAGAACTATTCTACTAAGAATCATTTTACATCCCAACTATGGAAAGGCAGCATCACCAAAACAACAATGACATTGCTCTTCTCGAACTCTCTCACCAGTCACATTCACAGACTACGTCAGACCTACCAGCGGCAGCAGGTGGCAGTGTGTTCAACAACCGGTACTGATGGCTGGTCCCACTAACAGGGAGCAGTCAAGGAGGGGGTGGTGCGACATTGCTGACACGGTGTTTTGTCTTGAGGGGTCATTTTAAACTGTGAAGTGGATGTATAGACTGTTTCTCTTCTTGTTGGTCTCTCAGGTATCGTTACGTTCCTGAAACTCTGCAAGAAGTTGAGGGTGCCAGTTCTGAAACCCGACAGTGCTCCAACTGTCTGAATGAATGGCTGAAAGTCTGAACAACATAGTCTGCTGAGTATTTAACAGAGAGCCAAAGACTCATGTCAGGTAAGCTGCTTCACTTCATTTGTCACTTGTTGCTAAATGTGTTTAAGACTTTGTGAATTTCTTAGACGTGTCCTCTCCATCTCCTCAGGGTGACTCAGGAGGTCCAATGGTGAGAACTGAGGAGCTCAGTCTGGGTCAGTCTGGAATAGATTAGTTTTGGTTTGGCTGTGCTTTCGGTAATCTGCCGGTCTCAGAGTGTCACGTTACCAGTCCTGGATCCAGTCTTTCATCAGCTCCTGATAAAGCCAGGCTTTGTCCGAAGTTCACCTCCAGTGGGCCTGGTGCTGACAGCAGCCACCTGTCCTGGTCACCACCTCTGTCATTACCCTACTAGGTTTAGTACTGTACAGCTACAACCACCGATTCTGCATCCACTGAATCAAGTGTAAATGTAGTACCATGAGCTACTCTGAGACCCATCGAAAAGACAATGAAATGGGTGATGTCTCATTTATACAATAAGTGAACCAGTTACTTACATCCTTTTGAAATGAGTCCTTGAATTCTCAAATTTTCATATCCTTCAACATTTTATACCTTACCAGCTGTTCATTTCAATAACTAACTAAAACCCTTTTCAAAACTTTAAAATACTGTTGGGTGTCCCCAATATATTATAGGAAGAATACAATGATTATAGCATGTTTCTAAATAATCCATCATGATAAGTTTTCTTTGTGACCAACACAATCCCAGTGAAAACTGGTGCTGTCTTTATGTGGGTGATAAGTAGTTTTCATTACTGCTGGTACCATAGTGTCTTATGTTGCCATTGAGAATTATGTAGTTAAGCATCAATCTACATGGGCTTTAATTAGTGTCAAGATATTATTTTGAATGACAATTTTTGAGATTATTTTATAATGTATGGTTGTTATTAGTGTTTCTCTAGGCTTCATCATGTAGTTACAGAATATCCTTTCAGTATTGTAAAAGAGTCAGAATGTTTGATTTCAGAATCACTTATCAAAGTACATTTGTTTGCAGTATGTGGCATCACTCAGACTGGGATAGTTAAGGTGAAGATGCTCCCCCCCAAGTTAGCCTGGCAGGTTAGTCCTGCAAGTTTTGGTGGCCATGTTTGTGTGGTAGTTCCCTCATCAACAGAGAGTAGGTGATATCTGCTCCTTTCTGCTTCTTCAGGTGAAGTAACCTAGAATGAGGACACATTTATTTTTAGCTAGGTCTATCTTTGCAGTACTTTAAGCCCATATTCTTTTCAACAAATGACATTCTGTCATTTTTGTTTCAGTACAAGTACATCTGGATGGCAAATTTCTCTCGGCCGTCAGAACCTGCAGGGCAACAACCCAAACGAAGTGTCCAGAACTGTCGCCAGAATCATTTTACATCCCAACTATGACAGCATCACCAACAACAATGACATTGCTCTGCTCAAACTCTCCTCACCAGTCACATTCACAGACTACATCAGACCTGTGTGTCTGGCAGCAGGTGGCAGTGTGTTCGCTTAGCGGTACTGATAGCTGGGTCACTGGCTGGGAGCAGTCAGAGGGGTAGATCGACTTTGTTGCGACACATTGTTTTGTCTTGGTCATTTAAACTGTGGAGGTGGATGTATGAAGACTGTTTCTCTTCTTGTTGGTCTCATCAGTGTGGTTGCCGTTCCTGAAACTCTGCAAAAAGTTGAGGTGCCAGTTCACAAGGAAACCGACAGTGTAACTGTCGATAGGTGGGTGATCACAAACGCAGTCTATGCTGTGTTGTTCTGGCGGAGGCAAAGACTCATGTCAGATAAGCTACTTCCTTCATTTGTCACTTGTTGCTAAATAATGTTTAAAGACTTTGTAATTTCTTGGAACGTGTCTCTCCATCTCCTCAGGGTGACTCAGGAGGGTCAATGGTGAGCAAAAGACTCAGTCTGGGTCAGTCTGGAATAGTTAGTTTTGGTTTTTGACTTATTGCTATTAATCTGCCGAGAGTCTGCTCCAGAGTCATCACGTTACCAGTCTGGATGAGTCTTTCATCAGCTCTCTGACCAAAGCCCAGGCTTTGTCCAGTTCACCTCCGAGTGGGCCTGATGCTGACAGCTGCACCTGTCCTGGTCACTGCCCTCCTGTCATTACTACTACTGCTGGTTCTAGTGCTACCAGCACCAGCTACAACCACCGATTCACCATCCATGAGATCAAGAAGTGCTAAAATGTAAGTATCCTGACTACCACAGACCATCAGAAAAAGACAATACGAGTCCTGTGTCTCCATTTATATACAATAAGTAAGCTTAGTTACCCAACCTTTTCAGACAGTCTCATGAATTCTCAAGTTTTCATATCCTTCAACATTTTATACATTCACCAGCTGTTCATTTCCAGCCAACTAACTAAAGCCGCTTTTCAAAACTTCAAAATGTTTAATTTGGTAATCTACAAGTGGCCATAGGAATAATGCAATGATTATAGCATATTTCTAAATAATCCATCATGATAAAGTTTTTCTTTGTGACAGTAACACAATCCCAGTGAAAACAGTGCCGTCTTTATGTAAATTGATGAGGTAGTTTCATGTGCACTTTGCTGTTTGCCATAGTGTCTTTTTATGTTTATGGTAAAATTCTCTAAACCAAGAGAACATCAGTCTTACACACATAGGCTTCAATTAATTATCAAGATATTATTTTGAATGACAATTTGAGATTACTTTACAACTATTATGGTTGTTATTAGTGCTTCTCTGGAGCTTCGTAACAGTTGCAGAATATTCTTTCAATATTGTAATAAGTCAGAATGTTGTTCAGAATCACTTATCAGAGTACATTGTTTTGCAGTATGGCATCTCCTGAACCCCAGGATAGTTGGAAGATACTCCACCCTGGAAGTTGGCCAGCAGGATTGGTCTGCAAGGTTTGAGTGGCCATGTTTGTATTCAGTTCCCTCATCAACAGAGGTGGGTGATATCTGCTCACTTTCTTCTTCCAGGTGAGTAACCAGAGATGAAAAGGACACGTTGTTTTGCTTCAAATCTAAGCTTTGCAGTACTTTAAGCCCATATTCTTTTCAACAAAATGACATTCTGTCATTTTGTTTCAAACCTGATACATCTGGATGGCAAATTTCTCTCGACTAAAGTCAAGAACCTGCAGGCAACAACCCAAAGCAGTGTCGAGCTTCAGCAGAATCATTTGTCCCAACTGTGACAGCATCACCAACAACAATGACATTGCTCTGCTCAAACTCTCACAGTCACATTCGTCCATCGAACCTGTGGCCAATACGGCAGCAGGTAGCAGTGTGTTCCAACAACATTACTGATAAGCTGAGTCGGCTGGGAGCAGTCAAGGAGGAAATTGATCCGACTGTTGCTGACATTATTTTGTCTTGAGGGTCCATTTTAAACTGTAGGTGGATGTATGAACTGTTTCTCTTCTTGTTGGTCTCTCGAGTATGGTGGTTCCTGAAACTCTGCAAGAGGTTGGTTTGATTCTGGAGGCTTGATGTAACTGTCTGAATCTGGGTTAGTACAGTCTGAGCAACATGATCTTATTGCTGGTGTTCAACGGAGGCAAGAACTCATGTCGGGTAAGCTACTCCACTTCATTTGTCACTTGTTGCTAAATGTGTTTCTAGGAACACAGCGAATTTCTTGAAGCGTGTCCTCCTCACTCAGGAGGTGACTCAGGAGGTCCAATGGTGTGACAAAAAGGGCTCAGTCTGGGTCCAGTCTCAGATAGTTAGTTTTGGTTTTGGCTGTGCTCGGCCCAATCTGCCGGGAGTCTACTCCAGAGTGTCACGTTACCAGTCCTGGATCGAGTCTTTCATCAGCTCTGATAAGCCAGGCTTTGTCCAGTTCACCTCCAGTGGGCCACAGAATGCTGGCCAGCAGCCACACCTGTCCTGGTCTACCTCATCATTACTACTACTACTGGTTCCTAGTACTACAGCACTATTCTGACCACCGTTCACCATCCACTGAATCAAGTGCTAAATGTAAGTATCCTGACTACCACAGACCATCGAAAAAAGACCAATACAGGTCCTGTGTCTCTCATTATACAATAAGTGAACGATTACCCATCCTTTTCCAAACCAGTCATGAATTCTCAAAGTTTCTGTCCGCTAACATTTTATACACCTTCACCAGCTGTTCATTTCAATAACTAACTAAAACCCCTTTTCAAAACTTCAAAATATACAATTTTAAGTCCCAAGTGGCCATATAAGGAATAATACAATGATTCTGGCATATTTCTAAATAATCCATCATGATAAGTTTTCTTTGTGGCAAAATGACACAATTCCAGTAGAAAACTAATTGCGCGTCTTTATGTGGGTGATAGGAGTAGTTTCATGCTGCTGACTGCCATAGTGTCTTTTATGTTGCCATTGAGAATTATGTAATTCAGAAAACATCAGTCTTACACACATGGGCTTTAATTAATTATCAAGATATTATTTTGAATGACAATTTTTGAGATTACTTTATAATGTATGGTTGTTATTAGTGCTTCTCTAGGCTTCATGTAGTTACAGAATATTCTTTCAGTATTGTAAAGAGTCAAGAATGTTTTGATTTCAGAATCCTTATCAAAATACCATTTTGTTTGCAGTAGTAATGGCATCTCCCTAAACCCAGAACTAGTTGGAGGTGAAGATGCTCCACCTGAAGTTGGCCCTGGCAGTTGGTCTGCAGAGGTATGGTGGCCACGTTTGTGGTGGTTCCTCATCAACAGGGGAGTGGGTGATATCTGCCTCCTGCTTCTTGGAAATTGAGTAACTAGAATGAAAAGGAAGCATTTTCTTTTGCTACAGTCTATAGCTTTGCAATGTTTTAAACACATTTTCTCCTCAACACCAATCTATCTTGTCATTTTTATTTCAGTACAAGTACATCTGGATGGCAAATTTCTCTCGGCCGTCAGAACCTGCAGGGCAACAACCCAAACGAAGTGTCCAGAACTGTCGCCAGAATCATTTTACATCCCAACTATGACAGCATCACCCCGCTTAACAATGACATTGCTCTGCTCAAACTCTCCTCTCCGGTCACGTCACCAGACTACTATAGACCTGTGTGTCTAGCAGGTAACAGTGTGTTCACTCATGTGTAGTACTGATAGCTGGGTCACTGGCTGGGGGAGCAGTCAGGAGGAGGTGGAGGTCGGCATTGCCTGACACATTGTTTTGTCTTGAGGTCATTTAAACTGTAGGTGGATGTATGAACTGTTTCTCTTCTTGTTGGTCTCTCAGTGTCGTTACCGTTCCCTGAAACTCTGCAAGAAGTTGAGGTGCCAGTTCTGGGAAACCGACAGTGTAACTGTCTGAATGGAGTTGGTACAGTCACAGACAACACAGTCTGTGCTGGTGTTCTAACGGGAAGCAAAAGACTCATATCCATTAAGCTACTTCCTTCATTGTCACTGCTTAAATGTGTTTAGACTTTTGTGAATTTCTTGGGCAATGTCCTCTCCATCTCCTCCAGGGTGACTCAGGAGGTGTGGTGACAAAAACCAAACAAATCGGGTCCAGTCTGGAATAGTTAGTTTGGTTTGGCTGTGCTGGGGCCCAATCTGCGGGAGTCTACTCCAGAGTGTCACGTTACAGTCTGGATCAACTCCTTCATCAGCTCCTGATAATGAGCTTTGTCCAGTTCACCTCAGTGGGCCTGATGCTGACAGCTATTCCTGTCCTGGTCCTTTTACCTCAGCAACCACCAACGACAGGGCCAAGTCTACTACTAACTTTGCCGGTCCTTACCGTAGTAATATTTCCTGTAGAAAATCTTTCAAGTCAACTTTTTACTCCATACATTTACAATTTTAGTGCCACATCAACTTTATCCTGTCATTTCTTTTGGCTTCCATAATTTTGATTTATCTTTTGAAGGATCAGGGTGTGTTAAGCTTTCCATGAACAGTGTTGCTGGGGTAACAAAGCCAGTGTTGTGCCTGATGGAATGTGGCCCTGGGTGGTGAGTCTCCATAAAAATGGCGTCTACACATGTGGAGGAACCCTCATCGCTGACAACTTTGTCCTCACTTCTGGCCAGTGCTTCTCTACGTAAGAACAAAGGCCCTTTGTACTGATTACTCAATAAGTTATTGTAAGTGGAGATGCATTTCTAGGATAATGCTTTCATCTCATCACAGTTTCAATCCCAGATGTCCATGAGTGGAATGTGTTTCTGGGCCAACAAGCGTGTGAATGGCTCTGAGGAGTTTGAGATGTCTCTGGGTGTTGTGAACATCACAGTGAGCAAAATGACAGGCTCCAATATTGCTCTGCTACAGCTGGCTAAACCAGTCAGCTACACCGATTATATCCAGCCTGTGTGTTTGGACATTAGCAACGCCAGGTCCTTCCCAACTGAGTAGTTCTTGCTGGGTAGCAGGCTGAAGGAAATAAAACAATGAGTTTCCCAGCATTTGTGTTTTGTTGCAAGTTTTGCTTCTATAACATTAATATTTTTAGTGTAATTTTAGGATCTTTTAGCTGCTTCTGCATCATCTACCAAGGGCATAGATTGATGATTCACAAAAACAATATTCAAACAAGTAAAACTGGATATTTCCTGGGGTGCTGATAAGATGCTCCGGGCCTTGAGGACCTTGAAACTCAAGTGGCAAATTGTGGGGACGTTTCTGATTCAGAGAACATTTGTACCTATACCCTGGACCTTCAACAGGTAAAAAAGTTTTCCCATCCACTAATGTTTCTAAAATCTTTTTGTGTTTTCATCAGGGCAGAAGGTTTCAGAATGGGATTGTCAGGACCTCACTGATGATGAATCCTCTTTTTAAATTCACAGGGGGATCAAGGCAGTCCCTTGCTGTGCAAGTCAGACTCGTCTTGGTTCCAGGTGGCCGTCGTAACAATGAGTGGAAGTAAATCAGTCCGTGCAGATGTTCAAGTCTTTGCCAAGACTTCAAGATTTGGGTCATTTTTAAAAGAGACCGTTGGCGACATGCCGGCTCCTGCAGTAGCTGCAACAGGAAATGCACCAGGTTTCACAGTTTCCTTATTCTTCACTTTCATTGTCTCCACTACCTCCATGTTACTAGTGTCATGATGTTAGGTCTGTCGTAGGAGACAGCTGAACTAGTTCATTGTTGCACTCAAAAGTCAAGCTGACAGCTACTTCAGCAGCTGTCGTGTTTATTCTGTACTGTAAATACACTCAAAATTCTCAGGTCAAAGTAAAGAAAATGTGTCAGGACGCACTTTCAAATAAGTTTATATTTTTACAACAGCAGAAGGTTGATTAGGTGATTAAAATTTTCTATAAACAAATTGCACAGGAAAATGTAGTTTTCAAAATATGTTTCACTTAATCAGTTTATTGAAGGACTGTTTTTATAGTATTTTATTCTCTATTCAATCATACTTGTACCCTGTTTGCTTGGTCATGTATGAAGACCAAATGAAATGTAATATTAATCTTATAGTACCAATAAATATTAAGCCATACAACAATGTCTTTTTATAAATTCTGAAAACTTATATCAATATATATTTATCATATATTTCTAAACAAAGTAATTCAGATTTTTAATAAATAGTTGCATCTAATACATTTATGTTTAGCAGGTAAGCAGCTCTGAAGCATACCATATTGTATTTTAGCAGTTTTACAGTACATAATGTGATAAAAAGCAGAATCCAGCTGATCATGCTGTATTGATTTTTTTCACTTCACAGAAACAAAAGATGCAAATTAACATGTATAGTTTGCAGAAATATAAAAGCAGAAATGTTTCACCAGCAAAAAGCTGTTTAGTTCAAAATGTCATTTTGTAAAGCCCCTGTAGAGTTCCTGCCACATTACAGCATTCGTCTGGATCACTTGAGCTGTAGTGCGTATATTTACTCTCAACATTTTATTTGAGTTAGATTTGTCAACAGCGATCCTGGGGTGCGTGTGTGAAATAAGGCATTTCAGCTGATGGGTGATTTCCTGTTTCATTTAGATTATTTTAGGGTTCACGAAGAGATGGGCCCTTACAGTTTTCACTGTTTTACTTCTGAAGGAATTGTCTTTTTGATCCCTCAGCGGTTCATTTGTGACACATTGTTTTAGTCTCCTTTGGGTTTGGAACCTCCATTAAAAGAAAATACTGGTGGTGATTTCAGTTCAGTGAATCAAAAGCTGTGGTAATGGTGCCGAATGCCAGCCATTGATAACAAACCACTGTATCGGTTTGTCTTTGTGGTCGGTACAATCAGCAGTCCGTATATGAATATTGCTGGTTTTGAAATGATCTGTTTTCAGTGGATATAAACTGATTTTATGCTTCTGGTGAGTTGCACCTCCATCTGACCTCAATAAGGATCTGCTCCTTCTGCTCATTAAATTAATCATCTCCTTGTATTTACTCTTGAAAAATCAGCCTGAGAAACTCAAAACAAGAAAATTATATAGAAAACTTTGCAATCTGCATTAAGCTGCATCATAGATAAATAAAAGGAATCAATCAGATGAGAATAAATAGAGATAATATGTGTGTGTGTGTGTGTGTGTGTATATATATATATATATATATATATATATATATATATATATATATATATATATATATATATATATACAGTATCTATATACAAAATAACCAGTGAGTGCAGCCAGTAAAAACCAACCCTCCCAAGCGTTCCTCAACAATCTCTTTTGGTGAAGTCTGGTTCCTGAATACCTCTATCTCTGCCCTCCAATCACAGAATTGAGAAATGACAAGAATGTGGATCAAATTAAGCTCATTTAAGACATAAACAAGAGAATTTCGTGTCACCTTGCGAATAGGAGGTTGACCAGACCCTGTTGAAAAGAAGATGAACTGGTTACTGTCGTACTCCAGACTGGCTGTGCTGGTCAAAAGGAACTTGGCAGACTCAAGTCAATCTGTTTGAGAAATAAGGGGAGTGGTGAGCCTTTTCCTTGATCTTTAGTGATGTTCAAATTTATTAGAAATGTGGTGAAAATTGTTACCACTTTTATAGTCAAGACCTCCTGTAATCAAAATACTTCCAAATCGCCTTACCACACAAATTGAGTTGTTGGTTGTTGGATTAACAAAATGTTAACTTAAATATAAAAATGCACATAAATTACCTGCTCTCATCTCTGGGCTAGGGTTGGCAGAGATTATGTAGTTCTTTCTTTCCGATCTTCCCATGAGACCTTTATGCTTGAACACTCCATGGCTACAAACAGTCCTGTGGAGTGGTTAATAGAAAACCAGACAACACAGGAAGCTGCAATACACATTTCTATATATATAATTAGATTAAATTCAAATTGGAGATGGTAGAGACACCACCCACCACTATACAACACAGCCATCTGAGCAACAAAATCTGTGACATTAGGTTCTTCATCCTCTGTCTCTTTGGCACTCTGGAATCTGAAATCAGGGGATTGATTTATGTCAGTTTCCCAAAGATTGCTATGTGCAGGTATTTAGTTTAAAACATTAGAAAACCAAGTAAAATTATCAACAGTATGTGAAGAAATAACTTTTTAGATGTTGCAGAGAGATATTTACTGCAGCTGTTAATGCTAACATTGGCAATGTAGCAAAAACTTACATATAGCACCTTTAACAGATGTGGTCCTATAACCACAACCATCCATCCACCCATCCCTGAAGGTGTAGTTACATAAACACCCACATTAAAGAAATTTTTTGGGGGATGAGTAACTTCACCTGCACTACCATCTCGAATCCACCCAGATGTCTTTATCTGTTTCTAGCAGCAGTCACTGTGGTGAAATTCAGCAGCTCTGTGTTTGTAACCTGACAGAAGGAGAGAAAAGAAAACAATGGTACTGAAGAGGCTGCATTAAAGTCAAGTTTAAATGAAGGTCATGGACATTGAAATAACGTTTGATATCATCATATAAGATATTTTACCACAATTGTTTGTTGGACTGGTTTCTGCAAATTATTCTTTCCAAAAGTGAAATTGGTGTAGCTGAGGGTACTAAACAAATTAAAGATAGACATATTAAAAAGAATGATGTATCAGCTGTATTATCTCTTTAAAATATTATTACTAATTCATTTTATGTGTCTCACTTTAGAACAACTAAACCTTTCAAATGTCATCTCTCTTCGTCAATCCATTCCTTTTTGTAAAGTTCACTTGAAGAGATTGAAACTGATTCCCACTAAAAGAGAGGAGCGACATTAACTATGACTGTTGAACAGATACACATGGTGTTTGCTGTACAGTATTGTTCTTATAGGCAGCTGAACAGTACCTGGTAGCAGTAGCTGTGACAAAAATCCTCCTCTCAAGTTGACTGTTGGTTTCAATCCCATAGGAAACAGTGAAGAAAGCCTAAAATGAAATGAATGAGAGAGCTCAGATTGCCTCAACATTTTGATCAGCTGTTTCGGCATCGATGAGGAGAGATGCTGCTTTAAAAACACAAACCTTGAAATATAACTCTTGAGAAAATGGGCTTGTCAATAGTGCACTCTGTCTTTCATAAAGTGATAAGCCATGTACTTTGTCACGAAATTTGCCTCAATTCTTCCTGTATTAAAACAAATTAAGCACAGATCAATCAGGGAGGAGAGAGGAGCTGACCAGAGTTAAATGGAAACAGATCAGATCCTGATGATAGATGATGTTATATACAGTCTATGATCCTGAGGCCTTACCTGCAGACTTGTGATCTTCCTGTAGGACAGCTCAGCTGGGTATGTGAGGATAACACGGCTGTTGTAGGAGTTTTCTCTCTGTTCTCCACTGATACGGTGACATCCAACAGTTCATCAATGCCTACTTTAACCACTGAGGAGCTGACAGATCATGAAAAAAACAAGTCTAAGAGTCATGTTAGAAGCTCTGTGAGACTGTACACAACAATACCTTCACCTAAATGCTAACATTAGTATGCTAACATACCCACAATGTCAATGCTAACATACTGATAATAAGTAGGTATAATATTTGCCATGTTAGTTTAGTGTTTTAGCATGCTAACATTTGCTAATTAGCACAAAACACAAAGTACCACTTTGGCTGATGGGAATGTCATTAGTTTTGAAGGTATTTGGTCTTTAACCAAAGCACTGGACACATTAAAAACTAAAACCTGATGATAGCTCTTATGAAACGTTAAGGGATCACCGAAGAGATAACAATTCATCCTGAGTGGGACATGATGTGTGTACCAAATGTCATGGCAGTCCATCCAATAGTTGTTGACATATTTAGTGTTTTTAGCCTTGCTAGCCATGCTGCTAGCACAGTATGTGTTTAACATTATGCAAAGTGAGTTGGAGTTGCTTCTAACTAGCAAGTACAAAAAGTTTAGTTAAATGTGCAAAGTCTTTGCCCTTGCAGAAAAGAGAAATTAAACGTGCCAACACTCAGGTTAGGCCTCACTTTAGAATCTCACCTGGTGAAGTTGAAATCTACTTTCAGGTTATCTACACATTTGTTGTCAGTGCCGCAGTTGATCTCAAACCCTATCTGTGGAACCGAGCATGAGGTAAAACATATTTGTTAGAAAGAGTAACAGCAAACAGCTGACAAACATATGACAAGTCTGTCTGCTTCCTCTCACAAATAAATAATAATGATTCATAGCAGAACTCTAAATAGAAGCTGATTTACAGTGGTCAACTATGAAATGAATTCACAAAAAATAGTGGCCAAAGTGAACAGTTTTCTTGGCTTTATGAGTTTTGTTGTTCAGGTAATATTTATAAGAAAACATGTAAAAGTGTTAGCAAGTTAAACCAATAAAGAGGATGTCTTTAAAAGTAACTTACAGGATAAATGGCTGTTGTTTTAGCCTCCTGAGCGAGACTTGGTTTGAGATTTGTATTAGAGAACACACCATCAAAGGTGAATCTGAGCTCATTGCTGAGTGCATTGAAAGCATCTTCTGGACAAGCCTGCAAGAAGAAGGCACAGTTATGAAATACTGTTTTGATTCAGTGTCTTACTCTTTTAGACAACATAGGTTATTAGGTGTTATTAGGACTTAAACAACTCACATCAATAAAGAATTTCACACTGGAACATTGTCGCTGTCCTAAGTTAACATCCAATGATTCGGTCTTCTCACGTTGTTTCTCAGTGATGTGAGCTCTGTTGTTTGGGACCTTGCGAGTGGCATCCAGTGTGAAATTATAACGAATCTTTGCTCGAGCTGGAATAAATTAGAGTTTAATTTACCTCTTACTCATGCAGACATATACAAATATTTAAACAGATGGACAGTGGCTCTGTGGTTCAGAAAAAGTAAGGCGAATGAGGAACCTGTGTTTACTGCGGAGACTCTGGTCATGGTAAAGCAGATTTTAGCTGTGTTCTCCAGTGGTTTTGTGCAGTCGTCGTTTTGAGAAGGGATTTGTTTCAGGCTGTATGACACTGTTACGTCTACCATTACTATAGGCTTTGATCTGGAGATGGACAGAATAGGAAAGTACATGAGAACAACCTTTGGCTCTGTGATTAAAAATCCAAATGAATACCAAACTTCTTCTTATTTTAACTGCCTGATCAAATCCAATCCATTATGGTAAACAGTTTTATCCTAAATTATTACAAAGAGACTGACTGATTCAAGATTTATTCACTCAGCACACTGAGAATGTAAACTTTATAAACCTTATGGTTTATAACATAATGAATGACAGGAGTATCTTGTACTAACCTGAGTAAGACAACTGTGCCCTTTGAACCCACCACCAGATCAGGCAGACTGTCCCCACTCTGGTCAAAAGACGACTGACTGATCGATATACCAAAGAACTTCAGTCCTGACTTGACTTCAGATGCAGGAATTCTCTATGTAAATGGAAATGTGTTATGGTTTGGTTTAGTTTGTTTTTGTGTTGTGTTTTCTCTCTGTTCCCCCTCCCCTTTTTTTCTGTTTTGCTGCAGAGCTGGTGTGTTGCAGGGGGTGTGGCTGTCTCCTCCTGCTGGCTGATCACGCACACCTGTTTCCACTTATCCTCCCTCCTCCTCCATAAGCCCGGCCTTCACTCCAGCCCTTTGCCAGAGTATTCCTTGCTCCTACTCCGCATGCAGGTTCTCCAGCGTTTCCAGTGGCAAGATTCTCCTGTTCTCCGCTGCTTCTGATTTCCTCCTGCCAGCCAGCTCCCTGCCACCCCGTCTGCTTTTTGTTCCAGTTTTTGGTCAGTTTGTTTTATTAAAGGAACTTTCTGTTCGAACTCACCAGTGTGTGTGCTTCTCTGCTTTGGGGTCCTAGTCTAAGAGTTCCTCACAAAATGTTTTCATCAGTCAAACTGAAAATTGTATAGATTTTAAATACAGTGGAAAACAAAAGGCCTCACACACTGGAAGTGTTATATCTCACTCACCTGTGAGTACGTAGAACGGACTGTTCTTCCTCCTTCACCGAGGAATATGTAGATGCTGCCTTGACCGTCATTCTCCAAAGGTGCTCCAACTGCCAAGTCACTGAGTCCATCTGCGTTAAGATCAGGCAGCACAGCAAGAGAAGAGCCAAACCTTCCTCTATCAGATACATCCCCTCTCAGAACTAAAGGAGACTCGAAGTGACACTCGACATTCTGGTTGGATGAGAGTAAAGGATGAGAGTCAGTGTTTGCATGGGCATTAAAAACATACAAATATATTTATTTAATGGCTCCAAATAAAAAAATAAAATAAAAATCATTTACCAAACGAACTAAACTGCAAACGTAAACTCTTCCCTCTCTGTCAGTGTCCGTGTACATGGGGGCAGATATGAGGATTAGGTCAGTGTAGCTGTCATGATCCACATCCATGGCACAAACCTCTGCCCCAAAATATTCACCAGTCTGAAACTGTGTAAGAAACAAACAATCACAGAACAATTTAAATCAAACTATAAAACAACACTTTTTACTCAAGAGTCTTCTACACAGAGACCATCCATCATCTCTCAGTAAACACACACCTGCCATTGAAATGGATCAATTGTCTGGCTGTTTCTGTCGTTTTCTTGAACTGCCCTCACAATTCCTCTGTGTTTATATCTTGGAGCACCAACAATTGTCAATGTGCCTTCTCTGGTTTTAGCCACTGCCATGGAGTAACCTAGAATATGGGAGTCAAAGCCGTCAGTTAAAGTTTCCAAAGGTTTAGCCAGTACAACAGATTATCATTAGCAGGGAACAAAATAAAACATGCTCCGGGTCACAACTTTGTTCTATATTCCTTACAGAAACCTTCAAATTCAAAATATTCTTTTCTTGTCTGTGTGAGTGTTTGAGACCTAATTTTCTCAAACACTCAAGTCCATGTACCATGAAGAATCTTCACATTGGTCTTCTTGATGACATTTGTAAAACCATCATCTTACTGGCTTTTGCACAACTCTTCATCATAACCAGTGTGCTCAGTGGCTGGTGTAGTATTTGTTTCTTCAATGGAACTGTTTTAGAGGGAAGATGGAGTATCTTCTTTATCAAAAACACACTTCTTTTTGGTGTTTCATGTGGGACATAAACTACATATAAACATAAAAATACTTGCTGAGATGTTTCCATTTACTTTGTGACTCCTTGTTCCTTGTTTGCTTTTCTCCTGTCCCTTTTACAAACTCTCATGTTTGATCTATGTTTGTCCTGTAGTATATTCGATGGTGATGATGTGAAGATGATGAAGAGAAGATCTCCGCTGACACTGTCTTTCTTGTATATAAAGGTTTATTACAAAGAAATCCAGCATCAAGACAAGCACCGTGGCAGCTTGTGAGAGGATCCGAGCCAATATTGATCTCTCTCCCTAACAGCTCTAAACATCAATATATATAGGGTACTTGTCTACATGTTTTATAATCTAGCAAAATATCCTGAAGAAACAGAGGGGAGAGAAGAAAAAGCCCCTCTCCCTAACACTTACATCTTTATGTTCACAACCATTAACTTAAACATGACCCCAGCAAGTAGAAATCATGTGAAGCTTTGGATTTTCCCAGAGGATAGAACATATATGAACTTTTAGACACTACAGTCCAAAAGATGGAATGAAGGATTACAGAGGAGCAGTGCATTCACGAATCACCTCTGTATGCATTAGTTTGCTATTATTGTATAATAACATTATAATATTCTTACCCAGATAACTGTCAGGCTCCATAGACGTAGGCTCATATGAGCTCCACTTCTGGCCTCCACTTGTGTATTTCAGGTATCCTCCTTTCCACTGGTTGGCACCAACAATAGCCATCTGAACTCCCTGTGATTTAAACTGAAACTTGAAGCTAAATGCATCATAGATTCAAAATATGTTTTCTGTTTAACTGTGTTAGTGGGTGTCTGTGTGTCTCAGACTAAACGTATTGTCCAGTGAATCTCTGGTTTATTTTATTTTCATTACCCCTGGTATATAAGCAGCACTGAATCCTTCTTGAGCCATTTCCATTTTCAGTGACTCTCCACTGGACTGAGATCCTGTAACAACAAAAGAAATGAGCTCTTCACTTTCTTAATGCTTCATGATACTACAGTCTGTATGTAAGCTGAATTTACAGTTAAAGTTTTATTACGGCTAATCATTAGTTTTTTCTGTTAACAGTGTCGTACAATAACATATAATAACTAGATGTTCTGCTTGAAATGAAACTCTCCAATAAACAACATAAAAATATTCACTGTTTGCTTTTTGGAACTAGAACATTTACAGTAAATACGATTTGAAGCTGTTGTAGTTAGTTTACATCTGTACCTTCAATAGAAAAGATTTTGTCCTGCAGATTCTGTCTTATTGCTTCAAGTGCATTAAAGTTCTGTACTTGAAACACATGATTTGTCGAGGGATAAGATGCAATGGTATCCAGTTCCCCTCTTGCTCCAACATCATTAAATGCAGCCCCCACCTAGAGATGTTGAGAAAACATATTTGAGTTGTTTCACTGTGCAACAGAGTTGATTTGTTTACTTGTTAATAGACACTTGATAAACTAAAGGTTTTTCCCTCATGTATTTAAAGACTGAGTCCATTTATGTGTATCACTCTCAAATTGACTGACAGGTCTTTAATGGGTGAGCCAACTCTTTACAGAAACTAAATCTAAGATAACACTTAACTAATGACTGAAAAATGTGAACGGGATGCCTTAGTTAAATGTATAAAACACAAAAAAGGACTATTTTTGAAAATACATTCTGCACATTTGAATTAAGAGAAAAACGTACCCCAATAGTAAATCGAACAATCCTTTTACTCTCAGCTAAGCTCGCTGCATTTGGTAATTCACGAGGGTCATTAGATTCTCCATCAGTAATAACTATTAGGATCTTCTTCACATTTGATCTGGAACCTCTTCCTGATGAGAAAACATTGTTGCTGTCAAAAGAGAAGGATAAAAATTTTACTGTGATTTTTGTAGTGTTATAAAGTTAATGGCATGGATGTGTATGTTAAGATTATGTCACTTTGCTGGACATCTGCAGTTTGTTTGTGTTTCAAAATATGTGCATAATCTCAGTGATGCAAGTAAATTGTTTGATTTTCCACATTCAGCTCTGCCAGTTGTCCAGGAATATAAATAAATAAATAATTTTAGGGGTTAATGGGTTTGGGACTGTGGGAAAAAAATAAGGTGTATAGTTCATCTGTTATTAAGTAGATCAGCTTTAACAGACACTGAATATAAAATTCCTGAGAAGCTTCTGTCTGGACGGGAAGTACAGACAGAAAATCAGCATCATGGTTATATCATACTTACACCACATATTTGATGGCCTTAGCTGTGTAAGTCCCCTCCCTCATTTGATATATGCGATCAATGTTAGACTCCCAGTGTCCAGATGTGAAAAAGTCATTAAAGTAATAGTGGATATCAGGTGAACTAGAGTACTGGGCGACAGCAAACTGCAAAAAGAGGAGAACAATTATAATAACATAAATATCTAACAGTTGTGAAAACAATCACAATTAGTTTTTCAACACTTCAGCAAAAATGAATTCTCTGAGTCTGTGCAACAAGTAAACTGACAGTGAGAACAAAGTCCCTTACCTGTGTGCCTTTTCCCACAAACGAGTGGACCAGTTTTTTCACAAAAGTCTTCATTGTTTGAAAGTCTTGACTGGATACGCTGCCTGAACCGTCCAACAGAAATGCAATGTCTGCTTCAATTCGACACTCTGTCAAAGACACAGGTTAGAATCAGTTAATCAGATTTTCCAAACTCATTCCAGGCTTCTCAATAAATGGACTAAACCTATATTAACAACCCTTAATGTCCCATTGAAGACTTTCATTATACCAACATTATGTAGGTGACTACATCAGTCATATTGTTTCATTTTTTACTGTGTGTTTTACAACTGTAAATGTAGTAACTGTTGATGCTGAAGTGTTCTGTCATATTATTGGACATAATTGAATCATAACACAAGAGAAACACAAGAGGTGTGTGGGTTGGGTTTCACATTTAATTATAATGACTAGGAAGGAATTAAAAGGAGGAAATTTTTAGTTTAAAATTCATATGATATTCACCATTGTTTTAGCTTATAGATGATAACACTAATTTAACACACACTTGTTGTGTGTACATCTCTGGAAGGAAAAAAAGAACTTAATTATCAGACCTTTTTCACCGCTGCCTTTATTATCGGTACATTTTCACAACCTCAACATAGTGTATTTACCTTGAAGTGAAGAAGGCACTGGAGGTCCAAGACGATTAGACTGGTCTATCTGAAAGCACACACCATTGTACATGGTGATACTTCTGCAATCCTTAGGGATGGTTGGGCCACAGACCTGAAAAGAGACAAGATCACACCCTGATTAACAGACAAAACATTTTCAAGCTGCCAGAAGATGAGAGAGACAGAGAGGATTACTGACTGATCTCTGCATCACTATTAACAATATTCTGTAAATCTGTAGTTTAACTCACCATAGTGTTTTGTGTGGTGGGGTCAGCTATCATTGTCAAACCAAGGGACATGTTGACTGCAAAATTTGGCACTGAATTGAAAACATTTAACAGATATGTTAAGACATCTGTAATGTTTAAGTAATACAAATGTTTTGTGGCAAAATACCTTCATAGGTTTCTGTACTTTCTGTCAGGACATGTAGATATGAATAGTTGCCTACCTTGAACTTTTAGATTTTGGCAGGTTTCAGGGAAACACTTATATATTTGCCCCCTTCCATCCTGTGAATATTGTTCCAGGGGAGCACTGACAAGCAAACTGAGGAAATAAAACCAGATAAACATGTGAGTCCAGTGAGAACAGTGTAGCTAAATAAACCCAATATTTATTATATTAAATACTGTATATTTCTGTCCTCACTGCAGTGAGACATGACTTACTCTGACTGTCTTTGCACCACCTGGTAGCCAAAACCTGCAGCTATGTTACTCCAGGACTTCCAAGCCACAGGATCGACATTGAAACAAAGTGCAGTTTTTAGCACTGAGAAATGAAGAAGAAAAAATCTGAGTGATTTGTGTGGAGGTGTGAACTGATGTCTACATTGTCTTTTTTGACAACACCACCAGGGAGCAGCAAAGTCACAACATTTCAGTTCTAAACATACTTAACATACTCATGTCAGCAGTCGGCTAATCTGATTGACCAGGAGGGTCTGGCACAGTGTAGGTCCTTACTTTTCTTAAGTACAATTTTAAGATACTTGTAGTTCACTTGATTATGCATTTTCTATCTACTCTACTACAAATATTGTACTTTTTACTGCACTACATTCATCTCATGACTGAAGTTTAACAGTTACTTTGCAGGTTAAGATTAATATATAGAATATAATCAAAATTAAATCATGAAATGTAGATTAAGGTAAGACTCAGTCTCTCCCTGGGGGTGAATTCATGAGTTGACATGCAGCAGTAAATAGTTAAAATTAGTAACATCTTTATCAACTGCATTGTTAAAAT
Source organism: Lates japonicus (assembly GCA_033238685.1). Classification (NCBI taxonomy): domain Eukaryota; kingdom Metazoa; phylum Chordata; class Actinopteri; family Centropomidae; genus Lates; species Lates japonicus. The sequence goes on from BRZM01000554.1 coordinate 51,246, forward strand.
GATGTAGGCTACACATTTTTCTAAAATGAGCCATTCTACATAATGAGTACTTGTTTTAACTGAACCTGACTTAAATGATAAAGTTATACTTTTATTGAAATATTCCTCAAACAAAATAGGCAGTGTGGTGACTTCAGAGGCTAACTTACTTACTACCTTTCGTCCCAGGAGTTAAAAACTTTAGTCCACGTCTGTTTTCATTCTACAGCACTCCCGTGTTTAGGAGTATATATTGTTCAAATTGAACAATGTACTAAGACCAAAGACTCACAACATCATTAGTAGTGAACTTGGCATCTACTGTTCTGATCTTTTGTATACTAATTAGGAAGAGTTAACACAACCAGACCTCACACAGATTCTGAATGAAAGAAGTTTGTATACCATGTGAAACAGTAATGAAATATGTATAATGATCTCTCTAGGTTTCCTAAAATTACAATGGCTCTTGAGTCTGTTTCTCAATATGTTCTTTTCATGACATTTTAGTATTTAGTATAGTAAAAACAAAGAAAAAACATGAATTAAATTCCACTGTAAACATGGGAAATTACATTACAAACTAATGTGCTTAATACATATGTTATAATTATATATATACATTCCTGTTCAGAATGACCATATACATTTTAGTTCGCTATACTGTACAGTGTTTCGTCAAATTAAGGGAAAACTCACCCCAAAATCAAAATGCATCCTAGCACCTTGATCATTTCCTTATATTCAAACACGTAAAAACATTTGATTTAGCAACAAACATGCATATGTGTGACATCTGCATGTGCAGTATGCAAGGGTCATCCACCAGAAATGTGCATGTTTGATGAAAGCAGGTTCAGGACACAGCTGTACAAATCATATTTGGGATGGAGTGCCTAAATTAACTTGAGGCAAAGATCATCTTTAATCAGTCACCTTGGTCATCTTGAGACAAGGGCCATCATAAACCTTTTCATAAGAAGAGATTCACTAGTCCCAATTTGCTACTGCAGCAGGAGTACAGGTATCAAAAAACGGTTCCAAATTATACAGTGGTTAAACACTGGAGCTTTTGCACATGTTTGCCTTCTTTCTTTCTGCTCTTTTTGTACATTGTGGTCAGGCTCAGAGATAATAAAACAGCTGCATTAATGCTGAGAACCTGTGTAGGCATACTGTTTTTCCACGCAGAAAACTGATCAGGAATCATTAAGGAAATCTATAAAGAATCAGACCAATAAGCAGAATCAATAATGCCACCGGTATCAATAAAATCGTATCAATTCCCATACCTAGTCATAAGCCTGTATCAATTGAGGTTTTGTTGCATTTTTTTAACACCTTTGATTGAATTGTTTACAATACTGAGGCAGTTTTTTATGTCGTGTGAGTTTTCTACATATTGTCATTATAATCATTAATCCTTTAGCCCTGGTGCTTCCATCGTGCTATAGGAACATAACTTACAGCTGAAAATTTTATGTTATGTGAAAATGTTAATCATAAATATTTATAAAGAGACAATAAAAGACTAAATCGGGAGGTCCAAACTTGTCTTACCTGACAAGAATAGTGTAGTAATAATCATCCAGTCCATTGTGTTATTCCCATGGAAAATGCTAATGCTGTGATGTATGCTCTGAGCTCTTATAAATGTATTTGGAAACTATGGGAGGTAACTCTACTACTTCAAAGAGGGGGATATCGAAAGTAAAATGCACTAACAATGGGCAGCCAGTTAGATGGAATCCTATGGGTGGGGTCTTTCTCTTTTATGTTTAGCACTCTATAATGCATGCTTTCACTTGATTGCACAAAGCACAGACATTGTTTAATTCTGATTCAACTCTTCAAGAACTTATTTTTCAAAGACCCCTCTGTCTAACATTTCTGTTAAGGGTACCGGAAGCAGCCTACCCCTAAAAGCTAACAGTACATATACAGAAAACAAACAAACAAAAAAATGCTCAGGCAACAAAAACAAAATCATAATCTCAGTACAAACCTGCAGGCACCCTCCCCATTCATATCAAGACCGTACTCGGCTAATCTGATTGACTGAAAACATCTTAACTCACAGCAGTTGTGTGCTAAAATGCAAAAGTTAGACACAAATCTCTGCCACAAAGACTGTGTACTTTTTCTTTTTTTCATATAAACCTTTATCAAACATCCTCAGGAAACAAATAAACACTATCATTGTTAAACTCACCCAACAATAATTCCAAGCTGCATACTTTAACGAGAAGAAAAAAAAACTGAAACTAATACAAGTAATAACATATAATAGTAATATTTTAAAAACTATAACTTAACCCAAATTAAGGCACTATCCTTCCTATTACAAGCCATTGTGCCATCTAAATAATTTTGAAACTGTTATCATAAGGTAAAATTGTTGCATAATGTTGCTATAAGACTAAAACATATCAATAGGATACCTTCCATGTCCTGGATCTCACCAAAAATCACATCATTTCTCATGCCAAATGTGTAGCCAAGCACAAGTACTCCATCTACCCCACTACATTTTGGATGAAACTTTGTACTTTTACTCCACTACATCCATCTGATGACTTCAGTTTAATAATTAGTTTGCAAGTTAAGATAAATAACACAAAATATAATCAACAAATAAATTACAATGTTTTATTATAGGTTATAATAAGATTGCTTGGGTGAATTCACAAGTTACCCAACAAATAATACACACTACACACATTATTCTGAAATGGGCCATAATGAGCATGATGAGTACTTTCACTTTTGGTACCTTTAGTACTTTATATTTTGGTGCTAATATGCCACTATTATGCACACACAAGTAGGAGAAAAAACATATTGCATACATATTGTAACATGAATGGACAACAACAAACAATGTCTATGTACAAGTTATTACAAATTTGTAACATTTGTTACAAATTACAAATATAGAAACATGGAGAAAAGATCTGTTACTAAAGTTTTACATAATTTGCAGTTTTGTTTGCATTCCTCAAACAATAATATGCAGTATGGGAAAAATTAGATGTGGTAACTGACCTCTTTCACCCTTGTATTAGTTCTAAAATTGTGATATTATCATTTTGGGTATATCAATTCTGTCTGACTGCATGAATTTATCAAGTTGAAAAAATATATATTTCCTCTTTACTACAGGTTTTACGGTAGCAGAACCTTACAAACGGAAGTCTCCATGACAACTTCCTTGGTAACAAGAAGCTTCCTTCCCAGTTTATTTGTGTCCGGCATGTTCAGCTAAGTACATCAGTGGAAACCGTCCACTATGTTACTCGCTAAACGTTGTTCTATTTTATTGTATACATTAACGAGTTTAACGCTCTCGTGAGCAACAAATTATTCCACCTAACTTTTACGTTAACGTTAGTTACCAAGCTAATCAGCTAAGCTAGAGTCCGCTGGTTCCGCACTGTTCACCATGTCTCTTTGAAGAAATGGACTCCCGCCGGTGGTGTCGTTCACTTCACTTATTTATCATCTTGTATGCACGGTTGGCAAACGCAGCCACAGAATCAGGGTTGTCTTCCACCGTGAGTGTCAGCACAACAAATGTGGGGTCTTTCAGCTCCGCGACCCCTGCTCCGGGCGGTACAGTGGCCGTGGACTCCACAGTTGTCGGTACCACAAAGGTGTCTGAAGCTCCCACTGGTGACACTGAGGCCCCCAGTGTATTCACTGAAGCTCCCAGTGTATTCACTGAAGCTCCAACTGAATTCACTGAAGCTCCAACTGAATTCACTGAAGCTCCCTCTGCATCCACCGTCCAGCCTGTGGTGACTTCAGAGGGTAACTCACTGCCTCTCGTCACCCCATGAGCTAAAAACTTTAGTTTAGCCACCTGTGTTTTCAATCTGCAGCAGTCTTTTGTTTGTCAGGCCAAGCAAGCCTCTTGTTTTGATGGCTTTATAGAGCTTTCAGAGCAGCTCCATGACCCATCAAACTGTCTCCCACTCTTCATGTAGGTCAGCTAGACTTTTTTGAACTTGTCCCCCTAATTCATTTTTATTGATCTATGGCTGTATCTTCTGTTTCTGGCCGCCTCTATAGTGCTTCCTAGCAATTAAAATAATAATGTTGCATTTCTCAGGTTTAAAATTGTTTGCTTTTTAAACCAGTGAACTTTGTAAACATTCTGTACATTTACACAAAACTTACTAATATATGTCTTTTCTGTTGTTTTCCAGGTTGTCTCTGTGATTTAACCCCTGATTTCTGTGACATTGGCTGCTGTTGTGACACACTCGATTGTGGTATTGCTAACCTGAGTACGGTTTTCACTGGATGTCCACAGAAAGCCATGTAAGACTTGTGCATTTTTGCTAAAGCACACACATAAAGTGCACATTTTTAACATTTAGAAGTGGAAATTATTTTACAGATCAGGAGTTTGCATTGAGAAATGGCTGATGTTCAGGGCTAACGTGGATTCATCTCTTGTCACTGTGACTGACTCCTTGTTTTGTGTCCGATCTAAAGGTAATAATAATTTAATAATTCAAAAACATAATATAATTAGATTTAAATGATTTAATAATCACCTACTATCACCAGGGAAATCAATGATAAAGTTACAGTTAATTTCATAAAAGTCTATCAATAATCAACATATAAGTATCCCCCATGAATGCTGTTAAAAACCTGCATTTTTTCCAAACTGTCCCAACAGATAAGGCACCCCAGTCTTTCCAAGCTCTACCTCAGTATCCAGCTTTGGGGGATTCACACCACTTCTCACCACCAGCACCTACAAGCAGCAGCTACAGCAGAGCTTTCTACAGGGTAACAGAAGATTTCTGTTCAAGTATTAAAAGTGAAACTGAGTTTTGAGGATGTAGCCAGTAGTAAAACAAAGTTGGAGAGTTGATCTTAAATAAATGAAATGCATGTTTTTCGTTTTTGTAGGCTGATGATGTTATCCAGACATATTACTCCAGCTCGTCTGTGCGGGGTCTCCTTCGTCAGCCGTCTCCAGGGGCTGCTGCTGAGTTCTGCATCAACCGCAACCCTGCAAGTAAGTTCACAACACGTAAAAAGTACTGAGTATATAAAACTACTAGCAAAGATTGCTCATTGAATCCAGACATTACATCTAGGTAAAGTTTTGTGTCAGGGACTTTCCCCTGTCAGAATTGCTATAAGAACAGTATATTAGACCTGTATATCACAACCATATTAACTACTTATCTAATAATGTTCTGTTTTCCTCTGCTTGTAGAGTTCTTGAGGTCTGTGTCTCTGTCTTGTACCCGCATGTTGACTCCTCAATCCTGCACCACAGACCCAAATCTCAATGCCCGCTCCTACTTCTCTGACTTAAGTCTGATCAAGGTCAGCAAGTCCATATGCATTAAATACTTTTATGTAGATAATTACTGGTGAGAAGTTCACAGCAGGAAAACTAACATTAATAATTTTCATTTCAGATTCCAGTAGACGAGACGGTACAAGTGTCAGACTTTCTGGTGAGTCACTGATTGTACATGTAACTCAAAGCCATACGTGATGTCAACAGAAATAAAAGTCAGCCTACAATACCAGCAGCTAGCACAGGCATTTGTGGTTTTCTTCTGTGTGTTATAGGACAAAAATACTCATGAAATAAAGCACAAGAAGTGTGGCCTCATGTTGATTATTGCTGAGTGCAGAAATCATTAAATGAACAGTTAATGTCATGTAACAACATATTTTTTGTCTTATAAAGTAAGATGCTGAACTAACTCTGGTTTCAGATCCCAGTTACACCACTGTCTGACTGGCCTGCACCAAGCCAACAAAACAGCTCCTGTGTCAATGTGGTGAAAAAGGTGAGTGGTCACACAAATGTTTGAAGTATTTAAGTTCATAGTGACACATCAAACCCAACTCTGCTTTTTTCCTGTAGGTGGAGTTTGTCATAGGATACACAGGCAGAGGAGAACTCACATATGCAACTGTGAACGTAATCTTTGCTGATGTGGATCCAACTCAGTCACTGTTGCAGACACACTCTGTGCAGTTCCAGGTAGCCCATTAAAGCCAGAGACACACAATGAAGTATGGATTCAAACACTGACATTAATGCCATTTGTCTCTTGCAGCTGGCCACGCCGAGCCCCACTCCAGGTGGACCAATCCCTGCAGTCGGACTCAGAGCGGGATCTCCTGTCATTGGTCGCTTTAATGGAGAAGTGACAACTGTATCCTCACCATTTACATCATGAACTCCTCCATTAGTTGTTAAATTTCATGTGTCCAGCTCAGTTTAAGGTCAGTCATGCATCATGGTTCCTTGACAGTGAGTTAGGTGACCACGCAGAGTGTGTCACCAAGCGGGGAGTGTTCCTCTGACCCCAGCAGACGAGCCCCCATCCTCTTCACACACAACACCATCACTGGCTGCACATTCAGGTGAACCCTCACTATTTTTCTTTCACCACCATCATCTCTGGTTTTAACTGATGTTTTTTTGCATGAAGGAGTGGTGGAGTCATTTCAGTGTTTCCATGTGCTGTTTAGATCCCTGTCTAATGACTGTACAGAGCTGCGGTCCCAGATTTATGGGATCCTGCAGGGACTTGCTACTCCCGATGAGCTTGCCATGAACTCGGGCTCCCAACTGAGCTGGACAAGAGTCATCACTCAGGAGTGTCCTGTCAGCCTGCAGGTACAACTGAAACAGGAATCTGAAATACTCACAGAAGAAACTTTAATTACTTTGAGTGTTATGTTTTTGTGACCTCTGTCCTCACAAAGTTACTGTGTTGTGCCTGTGGACAGTAGGACATGTTCCCCTGTTCACAATCGATTATTTTGTTCCCACTCTCAGGAAACATGTGAATCAGGCTGCCTCCTCCCCAACTCTCTCTCTATCCAAGTGCTATGGGCTCGCCAGGGTCTCTTACATCTCCCCCAGAACTACATCCTGGGGGCCAAATACCTTTTCAAGTGTCAAAATTTCAAGGTAGGCAGCAACAAGTTTAAAAAAAAATCATCTTTTCTGTGCAACACACACAGTTTAACATCCTTGAAAACATCCTTCTTCTCTCCTCCTCCTTCTTCTTCAGTGTCCTGCGTCATCCCCTATCACTCTTAACACAGAAGTGACGTTTGTCGACAGTACTGTTTACCCAGAACGCCCCAGGGGCTTGCCTCAGCCTGACTGGAAGTTTCCGTTCGGTTTCTTCACTAGAGGCGCTGCTGAGCTGGACGGGCACATTGTTATTAACGGCAGTGACACTGAGAAGGTCACATGGAGTTTAATGCTGTTCACAGTCGTGTTGCTAACAGGATTAGAATTCTTCACTAGGTAGCTGAAGGTAACAGCGGAGCAGTTTGAGAAGTCTTGAGGGCTCCTTAATTTGAGGAAAGGATTTATATGAATGAACTGAAATGGGTGTATTAGGGTTTATTTTGTTCAGCTTTTTTTGTTGTTTTTTTTTTTACAATATTAAGAGAATGTAGTACATACTGTATCATCATAAAATACCTTAATTTATGTGTTTTGTACATTTTCAGTAATACACAGTTTTTTACAAGACAGTTTATGAGTCGTCATTTCACTGAGGTAAAGATGCATTTCTTGCACACAGCTCCTCTTCTCTCTCCTACTTTTGGTCTGGTTGGTTTCTGTGCGCTCTTCTTCCCCTTTGTCCTGTGTGCTGGACGTAGCGGAGGAGATTGACCACTGCAGCAGGAGTCATACCTTGCAAACGTGTAGCAGCACCCAGCTGGAGAATGAAACATAGTATTAGTTGTTGAACCGAGTCGACTGGAATATAGGCTCTTCTGCAGGTAGACAAAATGATTTTTGAGCATTTTCTGGTCTTTTACAATATACTCTGAGTGTCCAGACTCACTGTGCTGGGTCGAACTCTGTCCAGAATCTCTCTGACTTCCTGAGACAGTGACACCGGCAGAGAGAAATAATCTATGTCCTGTGGGAGAGTCATGTTTTCCTCCTTCTGAATTCTCTCAATCTCTTTCTTCTGAAGGTCACAGTGAGGTCTGTACACAGCTACATACACACAGATAGGAGAAATGTTTTATTGAGAAAGAGTTAACTATCTTATGGTAGCTTAAAAGGCCAAGAATTATGACAGACATATGTGATAGTGAATCATTCAGCTTTTACCCTCTATATTGAGTCTTTGAGAGAATTCCATGTAAGGTGAAAGGCACTCTGGGAAGACGGATGCCAACATTTCAAAGGACACGTCGTTGTACTGTAGCAGATCCATGCCACTGAAAAAGAAGCCGCACAGTAACAGTCAGGACCTGAAGCTCATTACTTCTGACAGTAACTTGAGAGAAAAAGTTGGACGTTCTCAGCGGGAGACTCCACGTGTTTGTCACTCACGTCAGAATCGTGCTCTTGCTCTCACTCATGCCGATGTCCGGCAGCTTTTTCCTCCACAAGTGGGTGGACAGAGTGAGAGTCTGAAGGGCCGCCAGTGCATTCTGCAGACCGTCCCTCACTCTCACAGCCTCCTGGTAGCGCAAGGAGGACACACATCCCACCTCCTCAAATCCTGACAGAGGGGAACATTCATGAGAGGAGAAAAACTAAAAAACAGAAAATAGAACACCTTGTGGGACCTCTCCTGACTCTACAGAGGTACACAGAGCTGGAGCAATAGGCAAATAAAGTTATTCTCATGCTACTATAGTAACTGAAATCCCAGACCTACCTTTCAGCGTGAGGCGGAGGTCAGCGTTGTCGGGCCTTAGAGAGGTTCTAAACTCAGCCCGGCTGGTGAACATGCGGTAGGGCTCCGTAACGCCTCGACTCACCAGATCATCAATGAGAACTCCAATATAGCTCTCTGTTCGAGACAACGCCACAGGAGGCATGGAGAGCGCAGAGCGGGCAGCGTTCACCCCCGCCCACAGCCCCTGCACAGACAGAAAAAACATTTTCATCCACTTTAAATAGTTATATGTGGATGTATAAATAATACTACTTACAATTCTGAATGTATTAAGAATTGGAGTCACACAATTTTGACTGATAGTCATAAAGGATTTAATGCACATAACTGATTTATGCAGTAGTAGAATAGTATTATTTCATATTTTAATGATACTTAATTGTTAAATGTAAAATAAAAATTCAGCTACCTGTGCAGCAGCCTCCTCGTACCCTGTTGTTCCATTGATCTGACCGGCCAGAAAGAGACCTTGAGTGCTTTTCACCTGGAGGGCAGGGCTCAGCTGAGTGGGACACACAAAGTCATACTGCACACCATAACCTGGAAAACCCCCAAAACAAGAGACATCCACAGACTCTCAGATCCATAAACTATTGTACAGATGTTATGTAGACATCTCTGCTTTTACATCTCCTGTAAATCACTCGTAGATCAAACAGGATTCAGTCAGTATACCAGGTGTGTGGATCTCAGCTCTGTGCAGGGCGGGGATTTCTCTGATGAGGCGGAGCTGCACATCAGGGGGCATAGTCATGGATAAACCCTGTGGGTACAAAAGGTCAGAGTTCAGCCCCTCGGGCTCCAGCCACACCTGGTGGCTCCGGCCTGGGAAGCGAAGCACTCGCGACTCGATGGAGGGGCAGTATCTGAGAGAGACAAAGCCTGGAGTTATTCCTGTAGAGTTTCAGAGCATGCTGTTTAACATTGTGTGTGTGTGTGTGTGCATGTGTGTGCGTGTATACCTGGGACCTTTGGTGTCTTGCTGTATGTGACAGTTGAGATGAAGACTCTCCCTCACCACTCTGTCCACACCAGGTGTAGTATGGGTCAGGTAGCAAGGCAGCTGCTCTTCAGGCTTCAGAGTGTTTCATTTCAAAATATTAATTAATTAGAAAAGATACTTATTGAAAAGTTAAATAGACATAATGTCCTTTGTCAACAAACATCTTAGAGACGGCGCTTGATAGAACGTATACACTAATGAATAAACCAATAAAATAAAAGAAGTACTTGGTAAGAGTACTTCACATAAACTTTACCTTGCAGCGTGTGTGTGTGTTGAGGAAGCTGAACGGAGTTGGATGACTGTCAGGGGGATGAAGATTAGTCAGGCTGAGGTCTACCGTATCCTTCACAATCCTAGGAGGGGTACCAGTCCTTAGTCTGCCTATCCTTAGCCCCAGCCTCTCCCTCAGCGTATGGGACAGCCCAGCACTCGATGGAGCATCTCCAATCCGACCCCCGGGGGATGTGGTCTGGCCCACGAAGAGGGAGCCGGACAAGAAAGTACCAGTGGTAAGAATAACGGAGCTGGCCGAGATCGGGTGGCTTCCATTTGCTGGGAAGATGTTGAAAGAGGTGCAAAGAGATCATAAAGTGTTTAACAGGCTACTTCTTTTCTGTAATCACCAACCAATACTGGAACATTTTGAAAGTGTACAAACATGCAGTTTAGTGGTTAGCACACAGACAATGATTTTATAAGTATAATATCGAAATATAAATATATGAATATATATAAAAATGCACCTGAATTTGATGGTAAAACGTCATAACTAAAAGACAAAACGGTCAAACATAAATATGTGGTTGTGATTATATTGCCAAAACAGTGGTTGTCAGTGAGCCAGTGTTTGTTATTCATTGTAACTTTCACCACCAAAGATTAACTGTGTTTTTAACCTGCTGACCACAGTGATAGTACATTCAGTGTACAGGATGTACCATTTAAACCCTAAGTGTAATGGTGGGATAAAAATACTTAGGCTAAATGTTGACAGATATCTGTCTTTTGCTTCCTACCCAAACGTATCCCTGTAACTCTGTGGTGTCCGGGCTCCTCTGGGTTTGGTTCTGTTACCAACAGCTCCTCCACCGAGCCCTCCAGCACCGTCAGCCTGGGAGTGGACAGCAGCTCAGACTGAACCAGAAACAGGAGGCAGACACACAAACACTTAATGACATTTTTTAATTTGTTCACAGACAAAAATTCTGTTGAACTAAACACAGAAAGCTACACAGCCTCTCTTTACATCTGTGCATGTGGCACCTGAATGAATTCACGGTAGCGTTGGCGGTCCAGCTGGGCCCTTGGGCCCCACACGGCAGGGCCTTTGCTTCGGTTTAGGATGGAGAAATGGATCCCAGCCCAGTCTCCTGCTCGACCGCACAGCCCATCCAGAGCATCTACCTCCTTAACAAGGTGGCCCTTCCCTACTCCGCCCAGAGACGGGTTACAGGACAGGGCACCTGGGGGAAAGTGAGGGAAGAAATCAACTGTCTGCTTCTGTATTTTGACAGAAAAACATCTCAGTTCTTGTTCACACCACAATCACCAGACCTTGGAGTCAAATTGTACCAAGAGGAAAATAAGGAGTGAACTATCTATTTAACAAAGCCCTTCCCCTCACCGATGGTGTTTGTTTTCTGTGTGACCAGGAGTGTCTCAGCTCCCACTCTGGCTGCTGCTGCTGCCGCTTCAGTCCCCGCGTGACCCCCACCCACCACAATGACATCATACTGCTGTCTGGCAAGGTGACTGGCACGTCTGAAGACCAGGGACAGGAAACTCTGCAGAACGGGGGGCTTCTTTGTCAACATGTGAGATGCACACCTGTTAGAAGGTTAGATGGTCAGAAATGGGAACACAAAAGCAAAAGTCCTCCACTGAAAAAAATTAAGTATTATAATGAAAAAGTATAGAGGTAATGCATACTTGAGTAGTTCCTTCAGAGATGTAAACATTGACTATTTAACATTAAACATAGCTTAAAATGGTTCCTTTCCACCCAACAGCTTTAATCCAAACTGTATACTCATTATTTCTTCTATGGCAATAAACGTTGATCTACCTGATCTATACATATCGCATCATGTAAATATCATTTTGAATTACAACTTCTACAAGAAGGTTTTCCATCTATCTCTAAGGATCAGATGGACACTGACATTTCTCATGTACATACACCCAACAGTACTGCATTAGTACGTCTGTATAGGTCCACTGCAACTAATTAATCACGTGTATTAAAGATACATACAGTTTCTTTGGCAAATGACGAATGTGGTCTTGTGGTTAATTTCCAGGTCGCTGGTATAAGAAGGTCACATTTAAGGAAGAAAAGATCCTTAGGGAAATTACAAAACTCCTGCTAAGTAACACAAATGCTCTTTACGGAGGCGGCCATGCTGTTTTGCACCTTCCAGCCGTAATAACTGGAATACAGGCTCACTCACAAAGCGGTCATGCTTGGCCTGGTCATTGGGTGTCCTTATTATAAGTTACTGATGAATTCATGAATGAAAAGAAAACAAAATGAAGCAGGAAACAGAGACAGAAACATAAAAAGTGGAATAAATAAATATCAATGTGATGTCTGTAAACAAAACAATATTATTTTTTGTGTGGTGACTGCCACGTGTACAGTAGATATCATCCATTCTTGTTTATATCAGAGATTAATTACGATCGATCAAATATCGATTCAATACCCAACGCGTACGCGCGCTCACTAGTGGGTCAAACGCGCACGCGCACGTCAACGCCCCCTCCCCCTTCCAGCCGGTTTCCACTCAGCCGCGCGCGGATTGAGTCAAGTGAACCTACCGAGAGGTGGTGTTGACCAACCGCAGCAGGTTTTCAGTAAGAAACCTGAAAAATATAACTTTCTAAGGCAACTGACAGTAACGCTAAGACCTTAATTTTTAACGGAAGGGTCAGCGGTGCCGGAGTTAAGGCGACGCGACAGTGAGAAGAAAGTAAATCCCGGAGGGAAAGCGCCCGAAGTGAGCTTGAGGATCAAAGCTAATGCTAACTTAGCCAGCCATTGCTAAATAATTATACGGAAACTCGTGTCGTTTTATTGTCGCTTGCTTTGACACAACCACTGTGGTTTCAAAGTAGATAGTCGGGGGGGAATTTGTTAAGTTATATGTTACATTTAATTTAAATAGCGAGGTATTTTGCCTTTACGTTTTAGGCCACAAGCGACTGATATTCACTTGGCGAGATTAGCTACAATAGCCGGTCTTATTGAGGTTATACCGGCTCTGCGCTCCTTAGGACAGGTGATACTGTTAAAGATAGTTCGCTGCTAAAACAACTTTACATCAGGAGGAATTAGTGTTTATAAGTTAGCCTACACTTGGTAGTGTCTAAGCCTTGTGCTTCACAATGCTGAAACAACAGCAGCAACCCGGCTCAGGCGGGAGAAAAGCATCTAACGGAACCTCGGGCCCCGCCGGTATGTCTTCCCCGGTCAGCGGCATCAACAGCGGCAACAGGACACCGGCCGGGAGGTAAGCATGCCGGGGTATCTTTGTCAGGACAGTCCGGGGATTGTCCTGTGACTTCGAGGCCTACCGGTTAAAGCGCTGTGTGGTCAGTGGGCGTGTCTCGGCATAGAGCTCTCCTCTAGTCCAATGAAATGAGTCTGTGCTAGATTGACAGTGGCTGTCAACCAACCAGAATGCTCACATTGATCAGAGAGCGAATAATTGAGGTGGATCCAAGTTTGGTGAAAGCTATGGGCAGCAAATCAGCACGCAAGAGATACAAAGTTTATCTGGCCTGTCAGTGCCAGAGAGGAGTCATTGACGATTGAAAAATGCTAAAAAATTACAACAGCACGTCTTTGTAGCCAAGAAAAGCCTGATATAGAAACGCGACGATTAATATTGTATAAGATTTTATGGCCTTCACAAGGTCATATGTGGTCTAAATTTATGAGATGAGTGTGAGTTTGCTGAACTCTTGTCAACCTCGTCTCTTTGTTTTGTGACCGTGTATGTGGCCAGCAGTGATACCATCCCATGTGTGCATTGTTCAGGGAGGGTGCATTTGGTATTGTTGAATATAGATGCGTGTTTTGCTCCAAACCTTGCTATCATTTTTCACCTAAGACGTCAGCTGACGTGTTTTATATAATGTAGCTTTCTCTTTTGCTTTCTTTCTTGAAGACAGAAGTTGGCAGGTGAAAACCTGGCACTAAAATATGACACGTTAACGGTACATGTAAAGAATGCATAATGGTGATACTCAAGGACCCAGTATGCACTGTAGAGATTTTAGACGACAAATGCTGATTTGGCAACTTGTCAGGCCCCAAAGTAAACTTGTCAGTTTCTTTGAAAACAAGTTATACTCCTTCCACTTCTAAGCCAACAAACATGTTTTAACTGTGTTGTTTTTCCCAGGAATCGAACATCTGCAAAACCATCATTCCAGTCATCTCCTGTGAGTATCCTGATCCAGAAAAGTTTGGTAGCATATCAGTTCATCACCTTTTAGACCACATATTTAAGGAGTAGTAACATAGATAGTTGATAAGTTGAAAATATGTGTTTTCTAAGTGATCAGAGTATAGGGATATTTTTATTCTTGTATTTATGAATATCACTGATGAAAAGTATATTTTACAGTAATGGAAAATATGAGACTCCTGTCAAAACAAATCTCTTTTAACTTTGATTACTCTAAATAAACTTCTGACAACAGTCAATAGAAATTGGTCAAATGTTCTTGAGAATATACTGGGAGTGGGTCTCCTGTGTAAAAGCAGCCTCAGGAAGTTTGTGTAATTAAACTCCTTACCTTAGAGTTCCCTTGTTCTTGGAATGGATTGGCTTATTTTCTGTTGTGGTTAACATGTCACAATGACGTTTTTCTGCATCAAACCATGTTCCTTTTAGATATGACAGTATGTGGCAATCCTTATGTCATGAAACTTTATACACTTTATATCACTTTTTTTCCATCTATAGGTTTTTGAGGGTGTGTACAACAATGCCAGAATGCTTCATTTCCTCACAGCTGTTGTGGTGAGTCATTTGGTTTTTTGTCAGTCCTTCCCAAACCACGATTAATCTAGAAATATCAACACCTCACCTCACCCCCCAACACATACCTATTGTGAAGCTACCCTTTCTTTCCTGATCTGCTGTGAAGGGTTACAGCAACTGACAGAAGATTGCTTTAAATCCTCTGGCCATTTGGCTGGAAAGAAACTGTATATATTACTTTTGTTTGTCAAGTATGCAGGACATGGTGTACAGTGTTATGTTCAACCTTTATTAATTTAAACATAAATTTGTTTTTGACTCTCTCCTGGTTAAGAGAGTTTTAATAAAATCTTAATCTCTTTCAGGGTTCCACCTGTGACATAAGAGTGAAGAATGGCAGCATATTTGAAGGCATATTCAAGACTCTAAGTTCTCGGGTAAGAAGCTCAGGTTGAGCAAACAGGCACGCACTTCCCTGTGTCAATTTAAGGAAGCACTACCAATAATCCTGTCAGTATAATGGTAAACTCGTGTCAAGGTTAAAAAAAGGCCTTTTCTTGAGCTGTTTAATTCCTGCTCTGCAAATTCACACACTCCTCAAATTTCCTCTGCCCTCTTAATGCTTTGTTCTTAGTGTGAGTTGGCTGTGGATGCGGTACACAAACGCAGCGAGGAGGAGGGATCAACATCAGCTCCACCACGGAGGGAGGACATCACTGACACGATGATCTTCAGCCCCTCGGACCTGGTGACAATGATCTGCAGAGATGTTGACCTCAACTATGCCACAAGAGGTACAAACGCACACATGTTGGGGGTTGGGGAAAAGATGCAAGAAGGTAATAGACATAGGCCTGTGATACATGTGTAGCAGAAACATATAGTTCCTTATTAAATTAAGAGAAAAGAGTTAGATTTGATTATCTTCAGGCTAAACACATCCTTGATTTATAGTAAATGGGTCTTTACAGTGTTATAAATATTGATAAAGGTTGAAAGTGCACAGTTTGAATAATGAGTTAAGTGTCCAGGTTGATTGTTAGTAAAGTCTGGCCCTAATTTACTTCTTGATTTGAAAATAAGACAAAGCACTGCAGTATGGTTGGAAAAGAAACAAATGGTAATGTAATTTAATATTTAAATGAAGCCTGCAAACAAATCTTGCCAAAAGAGACATTTTTAGAACATTTCATCTTGTCATTTCCTTTGATTTCTAGACACCTTCACAGACACAGCCATCAGCTCCGGCCGCGTCAATGGAGAACACAAGGAGAAGGTCTTGCAGAGATGGGAGGGAGGAGACAGTAACGGAGAGAGTTACGATCTGGACAATGATGCAGTGAGTTTCTCTGTTACACCCAAATCTTTTGAAACATATCGACATTTAATTTGATATGCCACAAGAAATCAATAATGTTTTAAGCTGTTCTTCTAAAAGCACAGATTATTTTACCACCCCTTCAATCTCCCTGTTTTTCTCCTCAGTCCAATGGCTGGGATGCCAATGAGATGTTCCGTTACAATGAAGTGAAATATGGAGTCACATCAACATATGATTCCAGTCTCTCCATGTATACGTGAGTTTTTGTGTCATTTCATTACTTTCAGAAAGTTTTGATTAATTATTGTTAGTAAAACAGACCAAGAAACTGTATAAAAACAAGAAATAATGTGGAATGATATTATTAGTTTTGCACCATTTTATTTTAAGCACTTTTGCTGTGTTTGTTGATTTTTGGTAAGGAGACCAGGAAAAAAATAGCACAGGTTGTCAGTGTTAAATATGAACAATTACATCTCTTCTTCATATCATATGTATTGCATCAAGATATTGTATTTTACTGTGAAAAAATACTTTTGCTTTCATCTATAGTGTAGACACAAGTCAAAACTAAATATCTGTTTGTGGTGTGAAATGGCAGTACGCTCCAGTAATGTCATTGTGGTTTTCATCATAACCAAATGTTGCATCACTCAAGCTTATTTCACTAGTCAGCACAGCTTAAACCAAAGAGGAGGGGCAATTACAGATGATCTATCACTTGGAGGGAGTGAATTCCTATAAACTTGGCCCCCACTAAATTTTCACTTGAGTTGTTTTCTTAAAATTTGCAAAGCCGTCTCTTCCTTACATCGGATTTAGTCAAGCTTGAGTCTTCAGTCAAGTGTCCTTGGGTAAAACACTGAATATTTACCAATCTACTGGAAGGGGACAAAAAAGGGAAAAAAAATTCAGTCAATACAGTTATCACATTTTGTCTGTCCTTGATTTTGGCTGTATGTACAGTTTTAAAGTTTTCTGTCCCTCCTTTACACTTTGTTTCCTTGTCCCCCTTTTCTCCCTCGCCCAGCGTTCCACTGGAAAAAGGTAACTCTGAGGTCTATCGCCAGAGGGAAGCACGCGCCGCCCGCCTGGCCAGTGAAATTGAGTCAAGCCCCCAGTATCGCCACCGCGTCAACCTGGAAAACGATGAGGGCAAAAGCGAGGAAGATAAGTACAGCTCTGTGGTGCGGGATGGCAACGATCGGGAGAGGGGCCGTGAGAGTCCCCGTGACAGAGACCGTGAGAGGGGTCGAGACAGCCCTGGAGCCAGCAACAGGTGAGAGGGGACGGTCGTAGAGTGTTTGTTAGGCAGGTAGATAATGGTGATCAAATATAGATATTAGTTAATAGTTCACCCACTTATTTTGAATACTGGCCCCACCCACCAAGTTATGCAAGTTACTTTTTTCCACCCTCTGTACTTGAAGAGATGTGAAACTTGCTTAGAGTTTTTCATTTATGCACAGTAATGCAGCTAAAAACACTTAAATGGTTCATAAATGTGGCCCTCTTTTGCGAAGTGGGTAGATCCAAATGTCATTGCATTCACAACCTCTGTAAAAGTCACCTCTGTCAAGGTTCAGTCTTGACTCAACAGGAAACAGCAGTTGACAGAGCGATCTAATTTTAAGGTCCAGTTTCAGTCTTATCACATAGTCAGTTCAAGCAGGCAAACTCTATCTGCTGAGGAAGATGGTGTGATATGATCAAAAGGTCTTTATCAGAACAGCTACCTCTGTTTCTGAGGTCAAGAGTGAACATTGAAAATTAACTAGTTTGATCGTGTCCCTATGCCCAAGTCAGTTTTGATGGTATAGTGTTTCTTCCATCACCCATGTGTTGTTCTCTCTCCTCCAGGGAGGGCAAGTACATTCCATTACCTCAGCGCCAGAGGGAGATGAACCGGGAGCGAGAGCGAGCTGAGAGAGGTCCCGGCGGGCCTCCGCCCCATAACCGCCTAAGCGGAGGCTACCGCTCCACCCCTCCATCCTCCTCTTCCCCCAGACCCCCACTGCCCTCTGCTGCGGGGCCGCAGCCCAGCGCCTCCCCATCAGAGAGAAACAGCCCTCTGTCGGGCCGAGGCGGGGCCTACGCTCCCCACCACCCGCAGGGAAGCCCCAGTCCAGGCCCAGGCTCTGGCCCTGCGAGTCCGTACACACCTGCCTCTCCTGGCGGACCAGCACCTACCCCAACCTCCGCTTCCGCTGCCCCTTCCCCGGCCAGCCCCCCTGCCCCACACGGACACACAGTCCCCCATTCCCACTCACTCCCGCACTCGCTGTCTGACGCTGGCAGGCCTGTTAATGGAGGTAAGTGTGCGAACTTGTGTCAGAAAGTGTTTTAATAGCATCTGTGCATGCTGCTGAGACCGTAAGAATGAAAAACTGGAAGGAGTTTTTTTGTTGTTGTTTTTCAGTCTCTACCAGAACATCCCCTAAAGCGCAAAGACCTCCACAATCAAGCAGGACGGTCCGCACTCCAAACTCACACTCTCAGTCCACAGGTATAAGCTGCATTCACATCCATTCAACTGTCATTATAAAATCTTCTCCTGTATTATTGATGCACTTTTGCCTAAAACCTAACCTTTATCTTTTTCTTCTTCATGTCCTCGGCAGCTACTCGCTCTCCTAAATCAGGCTCTTCCCAGGACACGCCTTATTTAGACACATCTTCTGTCTCGCTGCCTGCCCAGAAGACGTCTGGCCCCGCCCCTCTCTTCCCTGTAGATGGTACTGTCTCACCTCTCGCCTCCTGTTGTTTTTAAGTTAAGAGTTTGAAATCAAAGTCAGAATCATTTGTATCCTGCAATGACGTGAGCCTCAATGAGACAGTCACCTCGTAGAAGCAGGCGACAAGTACTGAAGGTGGAATCTAATGAAGCACTGCAACTAATTATCTTGCCATTTGTTTCGTCATTACAGTGAATGAGATCCTTGGTGCAGCTGTAAAAGAGCGTTCAGCTGAAAGCCCCAGCAGCACAGAGGAAAGCAAAAGTAGTAAAGGTGTGTATGTGCAAGACTTCAAATTGGTACTGGCTAAATACTGGAAATAAAGCCATAAAACTTCCACTCAAGTTGCATGTCCTTTGTGTTTTGAGTTGACAGTTCTCAAAATTTCACATTTTCATTAACCTTTGTTTCCTCTTTCTCCTCACCAGCTCCCTCAGTTCAGCAAAGGTCGCAGATTGAGGAGCTGCGGAAATTTGGCAAGGAATTCAGGGTAAGAGTTCAGTTGCCTTTCAGTGAAGTGTGAAATTAGAAAATCTGTGACCAATCAAGAGGCCATGTCCTGAGACATCATCGTTGTCTGACTTCTTCTCCAAAAAAAATCACTTGTGTCTTGTCCACTTGGTTGTGACCATTAACAGTAATGACATCTCGATGGTCTCCTAAATCTTTACTGGGTGCTGTAAAGATCAGTTAGAACATTATTCTACTGAAGATAAATTCACTTTTTATGCAGCACATCCTAGAGCAAAATCTAGTTTTGCATTATGGACTTTTTATGATGCAGTACTGATGTGACTCTTTACTGAAGCACTGTTGTCACCTTCATAGAAGGGAAATTCACTTACTCATTTACGTCAACTTGCTTTAGGAAATCATAACAGGCATTTCTCACTATTTTCCAACCTCTATAGACATAGACAAAGGTTAATTTAGAGAATAATCAACAGATGAATTGATAATGAAATAATTTGTTTCAGACTTAATGTCATTACATATATCTGTTTGCTCAGTCTTAATTCCTTTCTTTCTGTTTTTGCTCTCACCTCCATCCTGCTTGACAACTTTCATCACCTCCACACTTACCTGTTTTCTCTTTCTTCCAGCTCCAGCCGAGTGGAGGCAGCTCTAGCTCTCCCAGCTCTCCGGCTGCAGCAACCCCTCCTGCTGTCAGCGAGGTCGCCCAGCCCAGCACAGCCAAACCCTCAGCATCAGACGCTCACCCTGCTTCAGACCCCAAACCTCAGCCTCCAGCTCCCAGCCCCTCTCAGCAGCCCCAACCTCAGCCATCACCAGCTCCTGCTGAGGACCCCACCAAGGACACCACAGCTACATCTGGTGCCACAGCAGCTGCCACCACAGCACCTGTTTCAGACAGGCAGTCGCCGGCTGCCCTGCAGCCAGCCAGGACCCCGGGAAGTGAGGAGGTCAGGTCTGAGATGACAGAGCGGACAGAGGGTGTGGCAGAGTGAGTTTCGAGAGGGATTAGAGATTTCTCTTTGACTTTTCTTACTTGAGTCACTGTGGTTGTCATTTGTAAACACATTATTTTCTTTTTTATATTTTCCAGCCAAGTAAAGAAATCAACCTTAAACCCCAATGCTAAAGAGTTCAACCCCAATAAATCTCCTATGCCTATGGTAAGCCAATTTATTCCTGTTAAATCCTTCAAATGTGAAAGAAATATTAGCTTGGGTAAAGCTGGCGTAGTATAGAGAGAATTTAAAAGCCTGAAAAATAATGTACCAAAAATAAAAAGGTTGTTGTTCTTTAACCCTTTTGATGAATGATAAACCTGGTCTCCTTTGAAAGGTAACTTTCAATTTTACAAGCAAAAGTTCAGCATGAGTAGAGGAGATACTGATACTCTGGTTGTGTTTATCGTACAGACGAAGCCCAACACTGCGCCCACTCCACCTCGGCCAACCCCGCCAAGCCCAGTGGTCCTCCAACACCCAGGTGGACAGGCGCCACTCTACACCACCCCGTACCTCTCCTACGTCTCGCAGATCCACACTGTGCAGGTACGAGAGTGTAAAACCTGACATGGCTTTGTTTCAATCAAAGATATTGGTGCCTTCGAAGAAAAGGAACAGCCATGCCATCTCTTATACAAGACATGTTTAGGTACATGATTTCAGAGGCAAATTTATATTCCCAACCAAAGTCATTTCAAGACATGGAAAATCTGTCATGCACTAAATACAAAAAAAAATCAGTAAATAGTAACACTGGTGAAACTTTAATCAGATGTACTTTTTGGCATTTTGATTTAAAAAATTGCTGAAACAATTATCAAAATTCTTGCTAGTTAATTTTCTTCTGATCAACTTAATCCCTTCAGCTTTTAAATGGAGCAACAGTTTTTCTCATGTTGACCTCTTGATCATTTGTTTCAGCCCCCACCAATGTACCAGTACACCATGTCTACAGTCAGCCAGGGAAAATACGCCAGGACCAAAGGTAAATGCTGTGTTTTCCCCTCCACTGTTGTATGTCTGAGGTTTTAATTTGTTGTCTTCATTTGAAATTGCTTCTTAAATAGGTGCACTGTCAGCTCCTTGGATTTCAAAGGTTCAAAACACATTTTACAGACAGTAGTGTATAGACTGTAGCCTTTCACTGAAACATTTTAAAGCTTAAATTATGCTTTTATCAGTGTTCCAGTACTGAGAGGTGCTGTGTATTAGGGAGGTGTCATACTGCGCAGAATATTAAGTTGCGTAACCTGTGCCTCCACAGTGCAGCAATATTTCATTTGTATAATGTTTTGAAAAACGATGTCTTGCTGTAAGTGTACCAACATATTTCAAGAAGCAGTGTTTTGACCTTTTTTTGTTGTCTTGATTATTCTTTTCCTTCACCAGGCTCAGTAGTGGCTCAGCGCTCCGACCACGGTACCTCAGCGCCTCCCATGCTGCAAGCTGCGGCCTCAGCAGCCGGGGCCCCACTGGTAGCATCCCCCTACCCTCAGTCCTACCTTCAGTACAACCCACAGCAGTACGGCCAGCAGCAGGTCATCCAGGCCATGACACCATACCCTGGACAGGTAGGGCATCTAATCTCTAACCTTTTTTTTTATAATTCAGGTTTTAAATGGGAGGCAGAGAGTTTGCATTAGCATTAAATAAACACACATGGTCTCTTCTCTCCTCCTCTCTAGCCGATGTACTCCATGCTGCAGGGCGGAGCCAGGATGATAGGTCAAGGCGGGGGTCCCCATCCACAAGCCCTGGGACCCCCAGGAGGTCCCCAGTTCCCCACACAGGGAGACGGACCTCAGGGACCACAGCAGGGTATCTACGGTGAGTGGAACCAAATCTACAGAGTGATTAATGAGAAACTACAGATCTATACGCAAGGTTCAGAATATTCAGGTGC
The DNA here is from genome assembly GCA_033238685.1 of Lates japonicus. Lineage (NCBI taxonomy): Eukaryota > Metazoa > Chordata > Actinopteri > Centropomidae > Lates > Lates japonicus. Next base: position 73,370 of record BRZM01000554.1, read on the forward strand.
ATGAATGCTGAATTTGCACTGACCATCTCTTTTCTCTGTAGCTCCACAGTCCTTCTCCCATCACTCGGGTGCAGTGCATCAGCCTCAGCCCTCCAGCACCCCAACAGGCAACCAGCCCCCTCCCCAGCACGCTGCACCTAGCCCTGGACAGGTGAGATACCCCTGCTTGGATATACATAGACAATTGCTGAGTCCCATATCATGGACACTGGTGATTAGAACTGTTATTACACTGTGTGGATAAACATGTAAACATCTTCAGGTCCTCAGAAAGATTCACCTTCATGGGCTGCATCCACTGGAGGATCCAGCTCCTACTACACAGTAGTTGTGATTAATTTATGGTCTCTCCTTTCAGAACGCCCAGTCAGGCCCACAGCCTCAGTCCTTGTACCACTCAGGTGCCCTGTCAGCACCCACCCCACCCAACATGCCACCAGGCCACACGTCTCCACAGGGCTCATACCCCATTCAAGGCTACAGCATCCACAGCCACCAGGGCATGCCACCCACATACCCCCTGGGACAGATCACACAGGTATGGATCCACAGTGCTGCTTATTGTTCTGCTGTATGGTTATTATTTCTTTTATTGCATCAATACAAATGTGTATTTGACAAATAATACACAAATTAAGCATTAAAATAGTTTAATTTTTTCAGTTGTTCCTTTGTTTGAAAAGTTTTATCTTCATCTAAACTTGCCCTCCCACAGGCCCACGTACAAGGAGCCATGTCCGCTCCCCACCACTCAGGGAGCCACGGTCAGCCCCAGTTAGTGATGTTGCAGCCGCCCCCTCAGCAGGGCCCCGGCTCAGTGCCCCAGCACCCCCAGCACGGACCTCAGCAAGGAGCACACCAACACTTCTACATAGGACATCCACAGGGTACAAAACAGCCCACCTGACTTGTTTTTAAAAATGATTTTTGTTTGAAGGGTAAGATTTACAGTTTGTTTTTGTGTTTACCTACCACAGCAATGCAGGTACAGACGCACCCTGCTCCCTTCCATCCGCCTGGAAACTAAAACCCCCCGCAGATCTGCTCCCACCCTTCCAGACTGTCCCTCCTCCGGTATGAGCCCCAACGTCCCCACTTCCTGCTGGATTTGAGGCCCCAGACTGAACGCGACTCATGGAAAGAAACAAACTGACAAGATCACACAGAGGAGAGAGGAGGACAAAAGTTTCACAGCACCTTATTCTTCCGCTGCAATGTTCTTCATCAGTGCAAACCTCTGTGTCAGCCCTAGACAAGGAGGACCTTTTCAATGCTAATGACAAAGGTGGCAGATGAACAGCAGCAAGCGTCCGACCCCTGCTGCCATCCCGCTCATCATCTTCTCTTTCCAGACAGGGGGCGCCTTGCTGGGCGGACCAGTCGGAGAGGGGTAAATAAAAAAAAACACACCGATGGTAAAACAGCAGCAGACACTTTATCTTCCAGCAATTTGTTTTTAGCCTCGTGAGGTTTTCTAAGTACCATGACACAAAACACAGACTGTCGCGGGCCTCTCATGAATACAGCATGAAAGGAGGGATTTGAAGAGGAGAGGGGATTTTTAGCAAGTCACTTTTTTTCTTTTCTTTTTTAAAAACTTGATCCAGTAGTTAAAACCATCCCCTTTTGCTCTCCTTCTCTCCTGTAGGAAAATATAATTAATAAAAAAATGGAAAAGATGGACAAAAAAAATATTAAAACAACAATGACCAAAAAATAAAGTTTTCAACTCAACTACAACGCTTTGCCTTTTAAAATTTATTATATCATTAACTGTACTTGTCTGGAGTACTGCAGCTACAGTTCTGCTCTTCACTGCAATGAAGTAGCAGTTAACAACTATAATGAGACATAAGAAATATATTTTTCATTAGACAATAACAAGAGCACATTTAATTTGAAACTCACCAAGCATTTGCTATTATGTCAGGCTGACAAAACGAAGTAATTACCTCCTGGGGGACTTTTCGTATTTTCTCCACATTCTCATTAGCTTGGATTCGTTCCGCTCAGTGATACAACTCTGCATGTTAATTTAAAACAGTCACTAGGGGGACCCCTCTTAATACACCAACCTCAGCACTAACATCATGAGTCCTTGTTGTGGTTAGAAATGATTCAACTTTAGGTTAGTGGGACACTGCTTCCCCCTCAGGCATGTATGACACCACACTTTGTGGCTTGGTGACAGCACTCTAGATCGATGTACTACTGAGAGTACCAGCTAGCTCTACGTCAGTGTGTCAGAATGTGTGGCCTACTTCCCCCAACCCACCCCACCCTCAGCGCAACATGTTGGGACACACTCGGTCAGCGGTGGCCTCAGTGTGACAGGGCGTAGAGCTGCTCGGCGCTGCGCTCCAGTCGGTCCCTGTACTCCAGGTTGGAGTAGTTGCCTTCAGGGACCCCTTGAGTGCCATAGAGGAGACCCCAGCAGCAGCAGGCGATCACTGCGGTGCTGTCACTGTCACCTGAATGAGGAGAAAAGGAGATGGACAGAGAGAACAACATGAGAATAAACCCTGTGATAACGCATACATTTATGATGCTTACATTTTTATTTGAAATGGATCTTTTTAGGCTATCTTTGAAGCAACTATGTCAATATTCTTTATAATAATAATGTGAAAGGGATCACTCGTAGAGATGAACCCACTGAGAGTCATTACTCTGCAGTTCCCCTCAGCTTTACAGAGCCTTTCATTGCTACTGTTTTGTCATTCACCATTATTTCATTATTGTCATGTGGCCATTTTTCAGGAAACGTCTCAAAGTCTTGGACAGACTAAAGGAAAAACCTGAATAATTGAGTGGAGAAACATAACAAATGCGTACTTCCACACAGGTGCACTAAATGGTACAATTAAGCAATTAGCATCCTGCTCTGGTCTGTATGGAAATGCCGAGCAGGTCCAGCTGGTTCTTATTTTCTATCAAGATGGCAAACAACTTTAAAAGAGGGTTCGCTATCAGGACAGGAGTTTCAAATGTTTTAGTATGAACAGCGACTAAAGCGACATGTACATTTAGATCTATGAGAAAGACATCAGTAAACAGCAGAGATGAAAGCAACCTCTGGACATCTCACAATCTGACACAGCAATTGATGGTACTTTATCATAATAACTTAAGACATGGGCAGCAAAGCAAAACATTGACTACAACATATGTTAAGATTAAATTCTCAGGGTTCATAAGCAGATTTTTTTTAATGACAGAATTTATTGTAAAGACTGCTTGCTCAGTAACCACTGTATGAAGAAAAGTTTCCTTCACACTTCATTTGTGCAGGCTCTACAAAGCAGCCTCTGTCCTCGAGACAGTGACAGATGAGGACCAATTAGAGTGCAGACCATCAGTCCATATGGCTTGTCTGAGAAAAAGTGCCCTGACTCTAGATGAGATGGATGTTTGTAAAAAATACAAAAAGATGCTTAGCAGGGTTTTAAGTTGAAGTGCTGTGACAATCAGACATCTGGGTTCACGCAAAGACCAGTTCTAATATTAAAACAGGATATGTTTACGAATAAGGCTGGTGATAGCAAAGTTTGGCTACACAGATACTTGGGTTTAGATTACAGATGTTTTAGGTCCAGTTCTGGTCAGATTACAGTTGGGGTAGGACTTCCCAGACAGCCCAGAAAAGTAAAACAAAGAGACATTTTCTTGATTGAGTCTCTGACCTCCATGGAAGCCCGCTCTGCTCATCAGCTCCTCCCAGTTTGAGCCTGCCCCCAGGAGGGCATCGAGGGCGATCATCGGAGCATCGTGGCCACTACGTCCTGCCCAGCCCGACAGGCTGAAGCTCTTGTAGGCTTCGTCTCTCTCTGCTGGGCCGTAGGAGGTGGGCCAAATCGCAGGACCCACCCCGTTGGAGATGCCCCTCATATCCAGGTACCTGTGGACAGAGGTAAGAGATTTTCCTGACATCCAAACTATCCTGCAGTGTAATGTGATTCTCTACAAGTGATACACATCTGAAGTGGAAACAGCTGTTTCTGTCAGTGGTAATTACTGACAGAGTGGGTATTTTTTGTGCTTTGGAAATCTCCCTGATTGCACGGATTGCATGATGTTGGCAGAAAAGCAAACAGAAATTTTGAAATGTTACAGCAGTGCCACTCCTGCTTAATGCCATTTCCTAATTTTACTCAACTAATTCCTCCTTGTTCAAATCCTACTGAGGGCAGTGGGGAGTGATGCATTTGAACCTTTGACAGGACTGTGTATGTGGGATTGACTTAATAAACAGTAGTGTCCATCATAATGAGGAACAGCAATCATCAGGCCCTGATGGGCCGCAGCCATTTTAGCTCTACAACATTAAGAATCTTATCAGGGTTTGGATCATGTGGATCATTGTTGGTTTTGATTCTTTGTGGTTTGCATTGAAAAATATGGAGGTTGTCACCAGACTTATCCTTTGGTGGACAAATAGAAATCAGTTGAATGTGTTGTATCTGTTTCGGACTGAGAGAGGAAAAAATGAGGCCCTGCTGCCTCAAACTAACCCGGTGACATTTGAACAAATCCATGCCATCATCCTATTAACTGCCAGAGACTGAAACAAGGCTAATAGAAGAAGTTGCTAGCGGTGGAAACCTGGATTTGAATACAGCCTGTTCTGCCACTTGTCTACAGGCGCTTGAGTCTCTCAAGCCTCCACAGCGTAGCCCCTCGACCCAGCCGAGTTCGCCCGCTGCCGGACGAGCCTCGTTGATCAGGCCCCAGACTGATGGTGAACAGCTGCGCTGGGCGTCTGTGATGAAAGAGCCGGCCTTCGCGCTCCCAGGCCCATTGGGGTGAGATCGTCATCCGACCCGTCTCCACGGCAACGGCCACCAGTGACAACAGCTGGTCGGCTTCGGATGCCCTAGTGGAGGACAAAATGCTGATACTATCAGCTTTGTATGGAGGATATTTGGCTAATGGTCATCACTGGCTGAAGTTTTTGCTGTTTTGGACTGAAATTATATTCACATTACTTCTTTTCAAGTTTTAATTGACTTCACTTAATTCTTGCTGGTTCTGGCTGATGTTTTAACCCTTTATTCATTATTTTTCTGCTTATTGATCAAAGAAGATATTACACTTGGCCATTGTTTATTATAAATCACTTTAACGGATAACACCAACAGCCCTGTGGCTCAGCTATAAATCTAAATGTGAAATGTTTGTTCAATGTCCAAAACTTAGCATCTAACACTGCGGCTTTAAACAAGCGCACCTGCATTTTAGTATGCTACTTAAGCAAGGAATCAGACTGAACATTTCTTTTTCCTACCAGTGCGAAATATTGAGGTCAGTCAAACAAATCAATTCCTAAAGATTTTGTCTACAACCAACAGTGATGTAGGCTGGCTAATGGCGCAATTATAAATTAATTTAAACTTAGTGCACATTAATTAATTAATTGTTTTTATTGATAAACAGCACGAGCAAAACCAACTTCTGGGCCTAAGATTAGCTTAATTTCTCTGTTTCGCATTTGGCAAACGAACATCTTTGATTTTTGGGCTTTTGCTCGGACAAAACTAAGCTTTGAACATGTTTGGAACTGGATAAATGTTGACCCCCTACATTTTTTACTGATTTAAATTAGTGGGAAAATAATCAGGGGAGATTAATTGATAATGGCCATTCTCTTTCTCTTTCTCTTACAGATCTAAAACCAAGTGAGGAAATGTATTCTGGTGTTGAAATACAGTGGGTGGGTCAGGAACCTCAGTGTTATTTAGACTCTGACCTTAACTGAAATCGTCAGCCGCACGAAGGAAAGTCCTTCCCATCATGACAAAGTTGATGTTACAATAACTATAGTTACTGCATGTGTGTGTGTCTGAGAGGTGAGACTGGAGTTTGGGTGGGTGGGTGTTTACGCGGATTCTAATAAGCACACACATACGGCCAACTGGATGCGCGGAGACTGAACTGAGTTGGCCATGTGGCTTTGTTCTCGAGACAAGTCTTACCTCAGACCCGATGCACATGGACCTCATGGCTGCTCCACAGCCAGCTTCCCTAAGTTACATAAGCCTCTGTTCCCCAACCTGTAGAGCTCAGCTGGGACGCATCCTTAATGTGGGAAAACAAGGTAAGTCAGATCTCACTGCAAACACCCACAGACTCTTGTTATGACTGAAATGAGGACTCTCTTACCTGGATGACCTAGCCCTCATCTTATCTTTCATCCCTCTATCTGACAGCCACCTCATGCAAAAGAGCTTTCTCAACGTCTTCCCCTGCAGGAGACAGCGACACTAAGTTAACTTGTTCCAAGCTGCACCTTGTCCATATTAACATTTTTAAGGATGTAACATCTGTTAACAAGGCTTGTTAGCGCTACCACCATGAGTCAACTTGAATTTCCCATTTTCCTTCCACTGGCAGCTGAGGCTAGCCAGTAGAACCGTCAAGCAAGGCTGGAAGTGCTGATTTAACCTTTAATCGAGGGGCTCTTGAGGAGAGAGAACGTGGTGCCGTGTTCGTGGGCCTCATCAGAGCGGCGCTGTTTCTCAATCAGCCAATCAACTCCTCGTTTGAGACAAAAATGGAAGCAAAGGAGACGGGAAACGAGAGAGCAAAATGGGATCAATAATAACTCACGATTCGCCAGTCCTTCAACCGTTGCCAGATGGGACCGTGTCGTCACTCACGGCCAGTCAGGGGCTCGGCCTTGTGTTCTTCAGACGCCGGGCTCCTTCCCAGCTCCCGGGACTGTGTTTTGGTGGGCGTCACGCTGGTAAACAGTTCGGTGCAGAACTAGATAATGTGCAAAGGAGATTAAATAGTGATCGAAAACTACCGACGCCTGGGCCTCCCTGGGATCTGGGGCACCTGGACTTTTCAACTACCCAGTATGACTGCTTTTTTCTCCGTGCTGGTCCTGCGCGACCTGGTGGATCAGCTGGTCCTGATCGTTGTGCTCCCACAGCTGATTCACGCCAAGAGCGCTCCGCCCAGCACCACTCAGCATAACGCTGGCTGCCTTATAATTTCCTTCTGGCAGACCTGTTAGAATAATCGAACATTTTATGAGTTTATGCAGTGTGTTTTGACGGTACTATGGCTGACATTTACAAGTCAGTAAAGTCTCTTTGAATATGATAATGAGTTCTAGCAGTAAAGACCTCTGAATTATAGCTTCAATGTTGGAAGTCTTTCGGTTTGTTTATTTTTGGTAAAATATAAAGACTTGTGCAAATAATTTACACTTATTCTTTCTTCATTCACTGATTTATTGAAGTGTGCTACATGTTTTCAACTTTATCCTGAACACTGTCAAGTAATTGTGTTTAATCTTTAACATTCTTAAAATTAAAAATTGCCACTTGGTGATGTCATTGTTGTGTGTCTGTAGATACCTCAGGCTCGCAAAGAAAGGCTGGTTTATTTACTGCCACTTTGGTGGGTATTGCACTGAGCGAAAGTGTGATGTTAGTATTTTAGGAAAAGGTCTCTGCAGGATATCTATCACTGTGGTTACGGGAAATATTTGAACTAGTTCAAAAGAACTTTTGATGTATGTTACATGAAGACTGATTGTTTTAGGCAAATAATGTGAAATATCTACAATAAAAAAAAACCTATAACACTGTATATATATATATATATATATATATATGTATATATATAGTCATCACCCCTCTCCCAACAAACATCGATCAAACGTATAAAAATAGGTAAACCTTAACAAAAAGTTACTCTCTAGTTTACGACGGTATAAAGTCACGCCCATGCTGCAGGAGAATTCTTCACTCCATTGCTGGCTTGTCTCACCCAGTCCATTGCAGCGCATGACATACGAAATCCGGCTTCACGGGGCGGTCACTCACGCAAACTGCCGGGCTTTCTGAGCTGAAGCCTTTATTGCAGCCACTGCTTACTCTATAGGTTAGCTGTTTGTTGCGATTGTAACTCGGTCCCTCTGAAGGCCTGCTAACGGCAGTGTCCATTCGCCCATCGCGCTGCCGACGGGCGGCGGACAGACTCTCTGAAACGCCGTGGCGGGCTAATGAACGCGGCAGCAAACCGGTTTGGCTTTGCGGCTGGCAGATGGAGACATGAGAAAACAAGTGTTATTCTGTGACACCAGGACCGGTCGTTGATGTCGGCTCCTTCTCCAGCATTTATAATGCACACCCACATGTTTGTGTTTATGCATTGAAGCTGTTAGAAGAAACTTCTGAAATGCCACGTTACGATCTAACACAACGACATTTCTAAAAAACACAACAACATCTCAGGACGTATAACAATGTTTCCACACGAATGAAAGATTTCAGATGTTTGCCCATCTGTGTACCATAATAGCATTGTGGTGTTTTGCATATGGTTTAAAGGCTGCACTCAGTCAAGAAGAGTACTGCAAAGTTTCAAAAAATAAAATAAATATAAAGACAAAGCTCTGTCTAGCCACTCTGCGGGACTTTTTGAATTTAACACGTCTAAAAGGTTCAGACTTTCATAAATTACTCAAAATATTTTTCTTTTAGAGCATTGATATCATGACAAGATAGCAGTTAGTTCACTATTATCAGAATATGAAATCAGCCTAACAAAAACAACTTACACTAGCTATATTCATTGGAAGCTTGAGACAGGTGCAGACTTATGCAACAGTCTGCAGCCATGCCAGCAACTCTGGGTTGGTGTCAGCACTTATTAGACATCCAAATCAAATGAAGAATTTATATCATATTGTTTAATAGTTAATTGCAAATAAAGTAATTTGCTATTCGATCTGCCCACAGTTTCCAATGGTCCAGGGATTGTTTAGCTTGATGAAACTGAAACTTTTGATGAAAGGGGCTGGCAGCTACAAGTGTTGATTCTCTCAGTGGTATTAACCAGGATTAGTATCACTTAGGCTTTGGGCTGAATGCCATTCTTCACACACCGACCACAGAAAGTAAAAAGAGTCTTGTTGTCTGTTGTCTCTGTTTCTGTCTGTCTCTCAAACTCCTCACTCTGTTGCTGCGGGGTGAGCAACTCTGTCTCTGCTGTCTACGCGGCCAGATATTAGATATAACATGGCTGGAATAATCCAGGCAGATTAGCCAGGGCTGTATAGCAGTAAAATCTGGTGGGATAATTAACTTTATAATCAATGACTCTCAACAGTCCAACAACGGCACAAACGCTCCTGAAAAGGATGTTCAGTTGAGACAGCGTATGCATTTGTTAATGTTGCTTAAACACCTGTTTGAGGAGCCTTTGGATATCTATGTCTGTCCCTACTGTAAATAAAAAGCTGGAGACAGAGTGATTATTAACTGTGGTTAGCATAAAAGAAAGACTGGAAATGGGAAACAGGCGATAGAGCACAGTCAAGGTTTAAAAACCAATCATAGCACAACACCTCAAAAACTCATCAATTACAGATGTCTTCCAATTCCAAACAATAAACAAGTTTATTAGTTTTACAGCAGTTAGGTTTAATATTTCTTATTGAATGCAGTTTAATTTCCTTAAAAATTAAAAAGAACCAGCTATACTATAGGTTTTCCAAATTTTACTAAAATGGCAATAGTGTTTTGTTGGGACTATTTTCAACTTCATGGATGTAATTTTTTAAGTGTGTGTCAGAAATTCAAAATAAACAACTAATAAAAAATAAACCAGAAAATGTCACCCAGTGCAAAGATATATTATTTTTGACCAGTGTATTGATTCAGTCTTTTTCATAGGATTTGTAATAAAAATGAATAATAAATAATGTTCTTATCAGTGTGAGAAAAACAACAAAGGAAGAGAACCCTTGTATTCTAGAACTCTCTGACAGTGGTCATATGGAATGGGAATGAGCTGCATAAATCTACTAAATCACCTTTGGATTTTAAGTGAGGAGACGATTTTTAGACATATTTCTACCCAGATGACCTTAATTTGGTACCAGTTATAAAGCTAGTCTGTAATCCTGTACACTTTGGTATCATTCTTCAATAATGCTCGTATTTTAATTATAATAACATGACTCTACTGTATCTTTTCAAATTAATGTCATAATTATTTAGTGATTCATTTTATATTGATTGGTGATCATTAAGAGTTGCATTAATCTGCCCGATGCGTTATATTGACACTGGCTAGTTTTGGTACTGAAGCACCAGAAAAGTTCGTATGCATTTTTTTAAATTAGGTTTCTTGTATTTACATAAACTACCGTAGAATCTTCATGGCTGTTTTCATAAACACATGAGCGATGCTAAAGTAAAATTTAAGGTTTCAGATTTCAGAATTAAATGTAAATATTTGTGGTAGAGAGTTGACAACATTGTTTATGTTGTAGGAAAACTTTGATTTTGCTTTGCCTGATCTTTACAGTCAAAATGAGCCCCGAAGAGGAGACGGAGAACACATTGGGGAGAAATGTAAGTGCAGTTCATTACTGTCCAAGCTGTTGCGGGAGACTGATTTACAGTTTAATTCTACAAATGGTGTGATGGCTGTGATTCTCATTCTCAATTGATCTTTCAGAGACCGCTTTAAAGGATTCCCCTGCTTTTTTCCAGGGAACAGGCCACCAGCTGATCAACTATGCTTCTGATATTGAAACGGTTTGCTGTGATGCGATTTTCTGGATGGAGGGATCAAGAAAACCAGGATAACAATAACAACGACAACAATGAAAACGGGATACTTGATAACAATGACAACAACGGCAACAATGGAAACCAACTTTGAGCGACAACAATGGCAGCAATAAAAGAAACCAACTGAAACGGCCAACAATGGCAACAATGAAAACTGGTTGAATGACATGTCTCCTTGATGATGTAACAACAACAATGAAAACCAAATTGACAATGACACTGGTCATAATGCTGACAATAGTAATGAAAATGTTGAGGATTTTCTTGATACACTATTTTAAAGTGCAAGGGTGACCAGGGTGTGAAGAGACCGCCCCCTTCCTGGGAGGGTCAGGAAAGGGTCAAAGATGACGATGAAGAGGACAATGACAGCAACAGCAGCAAACAATTCAGGTGGTGGGACGAGTTCGCTGACAGCTGCACTGACGCACAACTCTGAGGGTTATGCCGCGGCTTGCGGCGACCAATAATACTGACGAACCATACCGGGCTACGCCGACGCTGGCAATTGAGCGTTACCGGGTGCTTAACAGCGGTAGGAGGTTGCGGGAAGGCGGGCCACTCAACACTGGTCCATCAGACAAGGTCAAACCAGCTGACAGAGATGAAAGCGCGCTCAGGGTCAAGGCGGTGTTATGACTTTGAGCGACGCTCTGACACTGTTACAGCGTTCTTGCTGACCGAGAATCTATGACAGTAGAATGATGATGATGTGCACAAAATGCAGATGCCTGTGACAGAGAACCAGGAGGTCAACCAGCAGGGAGGAAGAAGAGCCACTTCCAAACATAAGACCATCGGGAAAGACCGAAACAACGCTCCGACGGAAGAACCGGAGTGCAAGATGTTGGGTCCTGGCTTCACCAGACACGGTGTTCAAATACTAATTGGAGTCTTTGTCAACAAAAATAATTATGCTAACACTACATTGTAGATACACTAGTAAATCAGTCAAGACAGAGGGTGGTTTCCCACCACAAGAGATTGTCCGTGTAGCCATGGCACCCATTCGCTGATCGTGTCCTGGAGGGTGCGCTTCTTTGAACAAAGCCTCAGGGGTTTTCTTCCATTTTCAGCCCGCGTAGGGGCTGTTTTTTGAGGTTTCCTCGCTCTCACACCAGGGGGTCTAAAGGTCTTAGTTGGGTGCCAATTTAGTTAATTCAGTTTGTTTGTGTCTTTTGGAGATTTAATGTGGGCGTTAAACAAAACTCATTAAGATCAAATAATAATAATATCTAAAATAAAACTAAAACCTTTCCAAAAATATATATAAAAATATGTCTATAAAAATTATATATGTCCACCATCTCTCTCTCTCTCTCTACACACACTATGTGTAGCCTATGTATAGCCAATGTAGAGAGAGAGAGAGAGAGAAGAAAAGATAATATGATGTAATAAAATGAAAATAAGCACTCACCTAATTCTGAATCAAATAATAATAATACCTAAAATAAAAACTCTTCAGACAAAAGTAACAAATAAATCATTATGAATAAATACATATCAGCTCTTATAATTTGCTTTCACTATTAAATTATTGGTATTTTATAACAAAGGAAAGGCATCTCAAAGGTCTTACATGGAATATGTTTTGTAAGCCACAACTCTGTATGAGCGGAATAGATATCCTGCAACCTCAGTCACATTTGAGTCCTGGTGCCTGATCTTAAATACTGTTGATGATACAAGCATAACTACCTGATAGACTTATCTCAACAATTGTTGGCCATTCACGGCGTCTGAAAAAACTTTCATTCTAAAAACCTCCCCAGAGGATGGCATGCAGATGTATAAATATAAATTTTTTTTTTTGAACATGGACACCAGGTATTTATTTGGTACATCATTTCACGCTGTCCCTGTCCTTAGCCTGACATATTTAGAAACATCACAATCATAATACAGACTGCTTTAAAGGATAGACTCTTTTTCTGGCGGTTTATCTGTCTAAATTGTGTCATGCTATCATGCAACCATCTCCATCTGAATAATTCAAAGGGTATTTTGCTAAACCACTGGCGAATCAGATAACAGTTTAAACAATGAAAGAGCTCACATTACATCAATCACTATTGGTCTAAGCAACGAGACGACCCAAAATCAAGCTAAGTTTCTTAAAACAGAATTGTGCAGTATTTTTTATCTATGTTGTAAAAATTAGGGGACAGTTCATATTTAGAGCATATTAACTGTTGTGCTGTAATCAGGCCCCGGCTAAGTAACTGCAAACTGTGTCTGCAAAATCATGCAGTAGTTCACTTGCATGGGCAGGTGTATTTGAAGCTGTTTACGCTTGTGTGCAGTGATTAATGCCTTTAATATTTCAACCTAGATGAACTCATTGATGACCACATGATTTGGCCTCCCTTATCCACAAGTCAGTGTTATCAAGACAAACGAGGAAAAGCAATAGACACCAGGCTGAAGATAAGAATCGCTTCTTGTTGACTGCCAGTCATGAAAGTGTGTCATAGAGAATCTGGGATGCAGTGGATTTTGGGTCCTGACTTAATGTCAATTAGGTTTAAGAAACAAACATCAGTTTGTAGATTCAACATTTTTACATGGGCGTATTATAAGAACTGGATATGTTTGTATGTTACCTGCCTTCTGACACCCACTTCAGCATCCATAGTCTATGTGTGACAAGATCTGTACATCTAAGGCTTCCTCTCGGTTTTACGGTTGGATGTATTTTAAGACCAATCGGGGCAGTTACTGCAGAATGGGCGGCCAATCTGGCGTTTCTCTGCCAATGTTAGCTGGCATGTCGTGGTTGGCTGTGTAATGTCTGGTCAGCTGCCTCTGGAGTGGGCCGCAGAGAGGCGGAGAAGCAGTCGAGCTCAGAATGCTAACCCCGTTTGCCCCATTGCATCTGTTTTAATGCTGTGGGAAAACTATTACAGTGAGGTCTGGGCGGCTTAAAGCAAACTCTGGGCTGCAGCCGAACACAGGTGAGACTGGATGCTAATTTATACCTGCGGCGGTGGAGCAAACAGTTAGTGACCCAAAGGCGTGCATTAACATTGTCGGAGGCGTTGGCATTACTGTGTAGCCAGTATTTTTAACTCCATAAATCCACGGCGTCTGTATCTGTTTCACTTTACGGCATTTTGTCGCCCTCTTTATATTTCCATCCTGGTCATTTCGCCGTTGTCGGTTTTGGCAGCTGTTTGTAGCGGGCCGTTTTATCGCTCATTTTACCGTCTGTATCTGGCCGTTTCCCACCTGAGTGTTAGCATTAACGTGGTAACGGCGTTCGCATTAGCATATCTCTCTCTAGAGGCTTTCTGTCGTTTTTATTTGCGTAGCTGTTTTTAAAGAGTGTTTGTGTTTCTGGCTGACTATAAGCGTCCCTGGCATATTGTGGAGGGGAGAGTAGATGTTTAGTCAACTTGTGCTTCTTAATTTTACAGCTCGTTTTGCATCTCTTCTGGTGCTTTACCGATGACATTTACTGCTTCTTTATAATTTTGTGCTCAGCTTGGTAATTTTAGAATAGTTTATGGATTTATTATCATGTCGATGTTACCATTTTGGCTGTCTGTTTGTGGTGGTGTGCGTCTCTGGGCTGGCTGTTTTACATCCTACTCAGTAGCTGACTTCTTGGTGTGGTTTGTTTTTGTGTGTGTCTTTTTCAAGTCATTTTCTTTATTGGTCATTTTGTGTTTCATTGTGGCACTTAAGCATCATTGATAATTTTTTTACTGTTTTTCTGTTAATCTTGGCCGGTTTTGTGTATTAATCTAATAAATATTCGTGACCCCTGTTATATATTGTTGTATATTAATAAATTATTTTTGTTGACTTGAGACTTAATTGGGCTCACTTTTGTGGCGCAAGCTAAAAATAGATTTAACTCTTTCTCCTCCACAAGATCGGACTTCAGGGTAGACACAATGTATGACTAATTCTGTTAGAAATGATTATAAAACTATTTGAAAATTACTTTTCTCTCTGAATCTAATAAAGGAGTCATCTTCTAACGTGTATAATTTATTCACCACAAAGTATGACTGTCGGTTCTAAATGTTTAGTTTCTGATGTTGTATTCTTCCACAGTTTTGGGTAGACTTGTTAATAAGCTAGGTGATGTGTTTTCAAGTGTTGTGTTGTGTTTTCAGGTTTCTGATTCAGCTGCAACTAGACAGAAAACACCAACTCTACTTCAACATCAAACAGGTATGTGTCTTAAGATTTACCCTGAAAAAAATGTGTTGATCTAGTTGTTAATTGTTGGTAACAGTGTTATTGTTTGATCCGCCAGTGACTAATGAGTTGCGACTATTCCATATAATTAATGATTAATTGTGTCTATGAATTCTAAAAACAGTAGTAGTTATAACAATTAAAAAAACTCAGAAATAGTTGTGAGTTAATTTTCTTGGCCGGACTGGAAATTGTAATTAAAAATACCATAAGTTAAACCCTATTAAAATATACTTTTGCAGTTTTCATTATGCATCAGTGGTGATATTCATATAAGATTTAAGATAACAAATTTCTATTGTTTTCCAAATATTTATTACTGATTCTGAGATGTGATGCTTTTCTTGTCATAATAATGATTAACAATCCTTTCTGAGACACTCCTCTGATGTTGGAAAATGTTCTGGTTTAGCTGTAATGTTGAATATTTATCTTTTTTCCTGGATTAAACTATTAATAGAGAATAGGTCGCGGTGTACATTGATAATTTTCCTTTGTATGTTTCTTCTTTTTTTTCCCCTCAGGTGTCACCACTTAGTCCCTGCGATCACAAGAGAGTCTTTGCGCAATGAAGAAGTTCTTTGAGACCAGGACGGGGCCTCCAGGTAATTCACAAACAACTTTGCATCGGCTGCCAACACAGGCACTGACGTTAAACTGTTTATATGATATTTGATCTACAAATCTAGATGATTTGATTTGTCTGGGCATCTCTACTAACAATTTTATTTGCATAGTTCATAGATATACGGGTCAAAAAATAATTTTAAGCATTAGCTGCTCTCTGTTGCTCTCCTCGCTCTCTTAAGCACAAGGTCACGCTAACAGTTTTAAAAATCTTATCAGATGTATAAATGTTAAGACACCACGCTTTAATGACAAACAATGTGTCGAATTTCACTGTTTTTGTTCTTATAGTATTGATGTGCAGAGACAGACCAACAGAGCTACACACTATTTCATGAATTCACCCACGCCGCTTAACCAGGTCTGAACTCTCAGAACTCCCCGTCTCACATGGTCAAAACAGACTTTACAGTAACCAAACATGACTGACAACATCTCTTACTTGTTGTGTTTCCGTCTTCAGTCGGGTTGCTTCCCTGATTTAACAATATCCCTTCCATGTGACAATCCGGAGTTACGCTCTCAACTTTCTCAAGTTCCCAACAGGACTACCATGATTGAATTGCTCCAATTTTAATGCGGTGACAGCTTAAAGTTAAACACCCAGAAACTCTCTGTGTTGTTATTTTGATTTGATCTAATCTTTATATTTAATGTTTGTGTTGTTTTCTTTGGGATTCCAAACCGCAACCATTAAATAACAGAGAGAAGAGACAAGGCGTAGAACATTTCCAGAAGGTGGTATTGGTTTTGAAATCAGCACTTTCGGTCTGACTCTGTCATTATCTCAGACCTGCAGTTTGTTTTAAAACATTTAAAAAAGTTTTAATTAATGGTACTATTTTCAACAATGTAGCTAAATAACAAGTTTAAAATAAGGAAAACTACATATATATATATATATATATATATAAAAAAACAATTTAAAATAATTTTAAAAAAACCTTTAAAAAAGAATAAAATCATTTCAAACCCTAAAAGAAATAGATCTAAAATTCGAAGTTGTCCTAAAAATCTATTATTTACATGTTTGAAAAATACTGGTTAAGTGGGGAGACTGGTAACACACTTATTTATCTTTGAGACTTTACAACTGTCACTACAACGGCACCTTTACTGTAACATCAGTAATATGACTGCATAAACAATGCAGCTTGTTTGAGTCATGAAGACAGGCCACATTTTGATCAACAAAACAAAAACCCAGTGGCTCAAACATGCTTACAGAATGGGATGCTAGTAGGTGCTAACTTTCATCTCCCAGAGCAGAGAAACTCTGTTAAAACTTGCTAAAATATATATATTTAAAAATAAACAAAAAGTGTGTAAACTTTATGAAATTAATTTTAAAAACACAAAAACTATATGTCTGTGGTAATTAACCAAAAACCTTTTTAAAAGTTAGAGTATAAAACCCAAAAATGCTACTCAAAAATGTTAACAATAGGTCTAATTAAACATGAAACATTACATTTTTAAAAACAAAAATACCAACTCAAAGTTTAGAAGACTATTATTTATTCAGACAACGTTTAACAAATTGCATGAAAATAGCTGACATGTGACTACAGAAACTTACTTGTTAGAGTTTGGGTTAAAGAAGTAGTTAGGCTTTTCTTTTCCAAAAGATAAACATGTCTACTAAGCATCTTTGGCGACCATCTAACACCAGCGCAGTAATATTGAAATAGTTGTACCAAGCCCTTGGATGTTCTCAGGTTTAGCAAGTCTTGTGCACCCAAAACTGCAATACGAATGGTGAGAGAAAAACCTAAAGTGTTTCAACGAACAGGAAGACAACACAGTTTACAACGGTTAGATGGTGGAGGTCTTTTCTCTAATTAGCAGCTTCATAACACTTTTGTTTCTCTCATCCACTTGGGTCTTGTAGCTGCTGCCGTCTTCTCCTCC
This sequence comes from Lates japonicus, assembly GCA_033238685.1. Classification (NCBI taxonomy): domain Eukaryota; kingdom Metazoa; phylum Chordata; class Actinopteri; family Centropomidae; genus Lates; species Lates japonicus. The sequence continues at coordinate 90,715 of BRZM01000554.1, forward strand.
TGCAGAACCAGAAACAATACCTTCATCATTTTTGGACATGCATGTGCCTTACTGATTTGACATGACAAGACTGTCTTAGCGATCTTACCGTTGTTTTCACAGACTGCGCCAACGTTAGTGTGGTTACGTTAGATTTTGTGTTCATTTAGGTATTTTTGCTATTTCAATATCAGTGCTCAAATCCAATCTCCTATGCCACAGGTCCTGTTTATACTGTTCATATTGTTTTGTAATGTTATTATACTTATTTTTAAATCTGTTTCCTCTTTGCTATTTAGCTGCTGCAGCACTAACTGCCTGTGGGACTAATTACTTATAAATAAGTAACTTCTAGACACTGAATATTTTTGCAGATCCTCTTTAGTGGTGGCCATGAAAGTGAATATTTTGCCAGCGAGCGCGCGTAAGTGAGTTTTGCTTATTACAGCCATTTTGATACGCTGTACTATGACATTTTTGATGGTTTTGACATTCTCTATACTATATGACATTTTGTGACCATTGTAGCATATATTCATACTATGATATTTTGATGGTTTTTGACATTGCTCTATACTATGACATTTTGTGAGCCATATGAAGCCTTTTTATACTATGTATTTTGACTATTTTTGATGCCTTAACTCTGACATTTCTGATGGTTTTGATACCCTTCCTTTTGATGGTTTTGTTATACTATACTGACGGCTTTTGATGGTTTTGATGCTTGTAATATACTACTTTGATGCCTTAATAACTACTGCCAGCATTTTGACTATTTTTGATGACATACTACTATGACATTTTTTGATGGTTTTTGACACTTATACTATACTATGACATTTTTTGATGGTTTTTGATGCCTTAATATACTATGACATTTTTTGACTATTTTTGATGCCTTAATATACTATGACATTTTTGGCTATTTTTGATGCCTTAATATACTATGACATTTTTTGACCATTTTTGATGCCATACTACTATGACATTTTTTGATGGTTTTTGACATTATACTATGCTATGACATTTTGTGACCATTTTTGAAGCCTTACTATACTATGACATTTTGACTATCTTTGACACCTTACTATACTCTGACATTTTTGGACCATTTTTGAAGCCTTACCACTACTTGTTTTTGACATTTGAAGCCTAACACTGGCATTTTTGACAATTTTTGAAGCCTTACTATACTGCTTGACACGGTGCAGTGCAGCAATATGCCCCAACATTTTGACAATTTTGAAGCTTCACTATACTATGACATTTTGATGCCTTACTATACTGCATTTTTTGACTATTTTGATGCCTTAACTGCCATTTGACTAACACGTGCCATACTACTATGAGTTTTTGATGGTTTTTTGACATTACTACTATACTATGACATTTTGACATATTTGTGGCCTTACTATACCTGACATTTTGACTATTTTGTGCCATACTATGACATTTTTGATGGTTTTGTTTATACTGAAACATTTTGATGGTTTTGATGCCTTAATATACTATGACATTTTTGACTGACACAGTGCCTTAATACTATGACATTTTGAATGGTTTTTGACATTATACTATACTATGACATTTTTTTAAGGTCTTTGATGCCTTAATATACTATGACATTTTTTGATGGTTTTTGACATTATACTATACTATGACATTTTTTGATGGTCTTTGATGCCTTAATATACTATGTTTTGTTGCCTTAATATACTATGATTTTGACTACTGATACCTTATGCTGACATTTTTGATGGTCTTTGATTACCTTAATATACTATGACATTTTACGAATGGTTTTTGACATATACTAACCTGTTATTTTTGATGGTTTTTGACATTATACTATGACATTTTGATGGTTTTGATGCCTGTCCAACACTATGACATTTTGACTATTGCAGTATATATACTATGACGTTTTGACTATTTGGATGCCTTACTATACTGGCTCTTGATGGTTTTGATGCCTTGTATACTGACGCACGACCATTTTGATGCCATACTTCGCGACATTTTTGATGGTTTTTGACATTTATACTATGCTATGACATTTTGTGACCATTTTTGAAGCCTTACTATACTATGACAGTTTTTGACTATTTTTAATGCCTTAATATACTATGACATTTTGTGACTATTTTTGATGCCATACTACTATGACATTTTTTGATGGTTTTTGATGCCTTAATATACTATGACATTTTTTGACTATTTTTGACACCTTACTCTACTATGACATTTTGTGACCATTTTTTGAAGCCTTACATACTATGACAGCACATCTTGCATAACACTATGACATTTATGACTATTTTTGATGCTTATACTATGACATTTTGATGGTTTGTGTTCTATGACGTTTGTGACCATTTTTGACACCTTACTATGCTATGACATTTGTGACTATCTTCCAACCTGCCACTATACTATGACATTTTTGATGGTTTTGACATTTATACTGACATTTTGACCATTTTGAAGCCATACTATGACATTTTGACCATTTTGCCCGAAGCCTTACTATACTGGTAAGCATTTTGGCTATTTGGCACCTTATACTATGACATTTTGACTATCTTTGACACCTTTTCATATGACATTTTTTGATGGTTTTGACATTTGCTACCTGCAATGACATTTTAACCATTTGTGGCATATACTATACTATGACATTTTTTGATGGTTTTTGACATTATACTATACTATGACATTTTGTGACCATTTTTGATGCCTTAATATACTATGACATTTTTTGACTATTTTTGATACCATACTATCCTATGACATTTTTTGATGGTTTTTGACATTATACTATACTATGACATTTTTTGATGGTTTTTGATGCCTTAATATACTACTGACATTTTTTGACCATTTTTGATGCCATACTACTATGACATTTTTTGATGGTTTTTGACATTATACTATACTATGCTGACATTTGGCTGTTTTGTTAATATACTATGACATTTTTTGACTATCTTTGACACCTTACTACTATGACATTTTTTGATGGTTTTTGACATTATACTATACTATGACATTTTTTGATGGTTTTTGATGCCTTAGTATACTATGACATTTTTTGACCATTTTTGATGCCATACTACTATGACATTTTTTGATGGTTTTTGACATTATAATAACTGCATGACATTTTGTGACCATTTTTGAAGCCTTATTATACTATGACATTTTTTGATGGTTTTTGACGCCATACTATGACATTTTGTGACCATTTTTGATGCCATACTACTATGACATTTTTTGATGGTTTTTGACATTCTCTATACTATGACATTTTGATGGTTTGATGCCTTAATATATATAATTTTTGACTATTTTGATGCACTTACTATACTATGACATTTTATGACCCTTTAAACCTTACTATGACATTTTGACTATTTTGACACGTACTATACTATACATTTGCAGCCATTTTGAGAGCACTTACTATATACTACCTTTGACTATTTTGATGCCTATTTGGCGGCTGGCACGTGCCATACTACCACTGACAGCTTTTGTTTTGACATTACTATGACATTTTGTGACCATGTTTGACACCTTACTATACTATGACATTTTGTGACTATCTTTGACACCTTACTATACTATGACATTTTTTGATGGTTTTTGACATTATACTATACTATGACATTTTTTGACCATTTTTGAAGCCATACTATACTATGACATTTTTTGACATCATTTTGGCTTACTATACTATGACATTTTGACTATTTTGTTACTGCTATGACATTTTGACTATCAAGCACCTTACTATGCTATGACATTTTTGATGGTTTTGACATTGCTACTATACTATGACATTTTTGACCGTTTGGCGGCTGCCACTACGGCATTTTGATGTTTGACGTTATACACTATGGCTGTGACCATTTTGATGCCTTAATATACTATGACATTTTAGCTGCTTTTGATCCCTTCTACCAGCATTTTGATGGTTTTGACATTGCTATACTATGACATTTTGATATGTTTGATGCCTTAATATACAGCATTTTGACCATTTGGTACTACTATGGCATTTTGATGGTTTTGACACAATACTATGCTATGACATTTTGTGACCATTTTTGAAGCCTTACTATACTATGACATTTTTTGACTATCTTTGACACCTTACTATACTCTGACATTTTTGGACCATTTTTGAAGCCTTACTATCTGGTGTTTTGGCAATTTTTTGAATACCACTATGACATTTTTGACAATTTTAAGCCTTATGCTATGACATTTTTGTTGTAATATACTATGACATTTTGACACCTTATATACTATGACATTTTTGATGGTTTTACCATGTCTCTTCTGACATTTTTGACCTTTTTGATGTGCTTCTGACATTTTTGATGGTTTGACATTATACTATACTATGACATTTTTGATGGTTTTGACTTCTTTTGCCTATACTATGACATTTTTTGAGCCATTTTGGCCTTCATACTATGACATTTGCTTGACCATTTTGATGCCTTACTACGGCATTTTGGTGGTTTTGACATTCTATACTATGACGTTTTGACAATTTTGAAGTACTATACTATGACATTTTTGACCATTTTAGGCTTCTATACTAACATTTTGACTATTTTGATGCCTTAATATACTATAACATTTTGTATTTTTGTTACTACTATGAGTTTTTGATGGTTTTTGACATTATACTATACTATGACATTTTTTGACCATTTGTCACGCCTTATTATACTATGACATTTTTTGACTATTTTTGATGCCATACTACTATGACATTTTTTGATGGTTTTTGACATTACTACTATACTATGACATTTTTTGATGGTTTTTGATGCCTTAATATACTATGACATTTTTTGACTATTTTTGATGCCTTAATATACTATGACATTTTTTGATGGTTTTTGACATTATACTATACTATGACATTTTTTTAAAGGTCTTTGATGCCTTAATATACTATGACATTTTTTGATGGTTTTTGACATTATACTATACTATGACATTTTTTGATGGTCTTTGATGCCTTAATATACTATGACATTTTGATGACTTAATATACTAACATTATTTTGACACCTTACTATGCTATAACATTTTGATGTGGTTTTGATGCCTTGCACTATACTATTATGACATTTTTGAGCAACCCATATACTATTTTTGATGGTTTTGACATTATACTACATTTGCTGACCATTTTGAAGCCACTATGCTATGACATTTAGCGAATACATTTTTGAAAGGCATTCTATACTGTCACAACTTTTGATGGTTTTGAGCACCATACTATACTATGACATTTTATACCTTACTATACTGACATTTTGTTTTCATACATTTAGTATATTATGACATTACTGATTGGTTTTAATGATTTTATGCTATACTATGACATTTTGTGACCATTTTTGGACACTACTAACATTTTGATGACATTTTGTGAGCCTGTTTGTGCTGTCCTTTTGTGATAGCTTTTGGCGTCATACTGTGCTATATGACCTTTGGAAGCTTTACTATTATGACATTTTGATAGTTTTGTATCTTACAATGCTATACTATTGCAGTGATTTCAATTACTACACTGTGACATCTTTGACCATTTTGATGTCTTATTACTATGACATTTTTTGACACACCTTGTTAACACTATGATATTTCTGATGTCTTGTTAATACTGACCCACATTTTTAAACATTTTTGATGCCTTACTAAACGATATATGTTGGACAGGGTTGATGTGTAAAAGCCTTTTGTGGAGTACTGGGCCTCTGTCTTGGTCTAGAAAGAACTTCTTCATTGTCTGAAGACTCTCTAGCAGTCTTGGACTATCTCTGTAATGGTTATTCAGATTATGGACAATGTCTCTGCAATGTGAAGTCAGTAGTAAATGCATGGTAGTCAAATCGACCCCGTCTCATGATTCTATACATGAGTCTCTGAGCGTGGACAATGTCTGATCATGGACAGCGTCTCTCTCATCTTCCAACAAGGTCTCTGGCGGTCATGGACAATGTCTGATGGGCCGGACAATATCTCCCTCATCCTCAACAATGTCTCTCCGATCAAGGACTTCCCTTGTCTGGGTGGGCGACCTCCGATGGGGAGGGCCGGTGCGTTGACCTCGGAGGAAATCAAAACACAAAGGAAAATGATCGGTACACTGCACCGCCTTCCTCATCAACAGTTTAACTATGAAAATACAGATGAAATATTCCAGCATTTACAGCTGAACCAGGACATTTACAACAAACATTAGAGGCTGTCATACTATACTAACCAGTTTTTGGACTGACACCTTGACAGCACTATGACATTTTGAATATACTAAACGGTGTGTGTTGGACAGTTGATGTACAGCCTTTTTGTACGTTACTACAGAGCCTCTGTCTTGGTCTGAACTTCTTCATTGTCTGAAGATATGATCTTGCCATCATGGACTCGTCTCTGTGATCGCGGACAGGAATACCGAATTATGGACAATGTCTCTGCGATCATGGACTGCCTGCTATGATGACGACGATATCTCTGAGATCGCCAGACAGGGTATCTCATGGTCGTGACAATGTGTCGCGTCGCTGGGCAATGCCGGTCGTCAGGCGACCCCGTCTCCGCCGGATCTATCATAAAGGTCTCTGACTTATGGTGTCTGATATGAACAACGTCTCATCTTTGACAAAGGTCTCTTGTGATCATGGACAATATGTCTGATTATGGACAATGTCCTCGCCTCAGCAGCTATCTCTCCGGTCAAGAGACCATGTCTCGCGATTGTGGGCGATGTCGTGGGCGAAGTGGTGGCTTCTGGAGGAAATCAAAAAGCTGGCTGCTACGGTTTAACTCACTGCGAAGAATGACGAAAATATTTAACAAACTGAAGCATTGGGGGGCTGTTTGTGAAATAGATAAAAACATCATCGCCCGAATACAACAACAAAAGTAACTTCAATGCTGGAAGCAAAACTAATTAAAACTAGCTGACTATAAATACGCCTTGAAAAATAGCCACGTAACACGATGAAATAAGACCACAAATGAACTGACGATGCCTGCGGCCATGATAAAATAGACAACAGACTGCTAAACGGTTGCCGTATTCTCCGTCCAGGTGCCTTTAACTCTCATGTCAAGGCGCTTCCAGTCATAGAGATTGCAAACCGCTGCGCAGGCAAAGCAAAAGAAAAAACCCTCAAGACATTACTGACAAATAAAACCGTGCTAACGCTTCTTCACGCGCCAGCAGCACGGCACCCAGGTAAAACCTTCAGGCCTGGGCGCATACAAAATGACCACAAGCACGGCTTCAGATTCGCTCCTTAACCTTACCATCGCGCCACAGGTGTACTCAGCGTCAAAATTCTCTACTCCTTGTTGAACAAACGGCTCAAGCTGATTTATATTCTTCGGTGGTCGGATTTTCTCCAAAGTACTGACAAACTTTGACAGCGGCTCAAGCGTTGGTTTAAGTCATTTGGCGACCTCGTGTATCTCGCCTCTCTATTGCTCCTCCCAGGCCCGGTGACAGCCAACAGCAACACATAGTAAACATCGGTGAAAAGAGCGTCGGACAACTGAGTGATTCTTCGCCCCAACAACCGCCTCTGAGGCTGGGTCTTATGAGGAAGGTAAGATACGATAAGGTCTGAATCATAGACATATTCCAAATCTGGAATATGGTGCACGCCACTCTGTCCCTTGCGGCATTTTCCATTATTACACTCGCGTGTGCGCCACTGTAAGAAACGCCTGTAAATTGTTGACAGGGACACCTCCAGGACTCCTCGCCAATCAATTATCATTCTTTGACATTTTATATTTTCCAAATACACGGGGTTTTTGAGTGTGAAATATTCTTTTTAATAATATATTAACTACACTGGTGACACCACGTTTTCGGTCATTTACCTTGCTCTTGTTGATGTGAGACCTGTGCAGTATCTTTTCTCTGTGTGTGTGGTAACAAGGATCATTCAAACTATGTATTTTAAGTAACTACGGTAATTTCATTTAAAGGCTTAAGCTTCTCAGTGTGGTAATCCTAAATACATGTAAGATCTTTGGAGTTAGTCGTGGTGACAGACGGGACCCTCACCAGTACCTCACACAGTTCTGAAAGAAAGACAATGAAAAATGTTTATATGAACTTTTCGTAGTTATTGAATATTTACCGGCATGTGGTTGTTTGTTTATGTACATTGATTTATTGCACATAGTTATTTTTCATACGTGTTATATTTGTGTTGAAGTGTCCTTACCCTGTTTTCTATTTCTAACATATATCTATATTCATTTATAAACTCTAAAGGTAAAAGAAATTAATCGCTGTCAGTGTTGACATGAGTTTTGTGACAACTGACCCTCTGGTCCCAGTTATTAATTACTGTTAGTCAGGTCAATAAGGCCGCCCCTTCCTGCTCTGTGAACCACAATTTAAATTCAGAACACAAGTATGCAAGTAGGGTGCAGAGAATTTAGCCCTAGATAACTGACGCACATAGTGCATTAGATGACGCCTCAGAGGATTAAACATACTCAGGTGCCTCATTTGTGTGGTATAGTTTACCTGCATTTGTAGGTTGGCATAAAGCTTTATGAAGGAAATCTGTAATATAAATTATAGTATCATTGATGTATAAGATGTATTAAACAATAACAAAAGTAACTAAAATGTTTGAGGCTCAAACTAGTTAAAACTAGCTGACTATTAAATACCATATGAAAAATAGCCATTAAAAAGCGATAGAAATAAAGATACAAATAGACTTAAAATGATCTATGACTGTGATAATCAGACAAGGCAGACTACTAAACAGTTACCGTGTCTCCAGAATAAGATGCCTTTAACAACTCACCTATCAGGGCTTCAGTCATGAGACACAAACAGCGCAAATAAGCTTGACAAAAGAAAAAGCCCTCAAGACATTGCTGACAAATAAGGCTAATGCTAGCAGCTCGCTGCTAGCAAGCACTGCTGGTAAAACGGCAGGTACAGGCGCAATAAAATGACCTGAAGCGGCTGGTTAAATAACAGCCACCCTGCGCTGGCTTGGTGCCTCAGCGTCCGTCTCACCAGTGTTCCCGACAAAAACAGCTCCGTAAACTTGATTTAGCATCCAGGTGCAGAAATTTGGCCTAGATAACTGGTGTTGTCAGGTGCCCAGAGCAGATGACCTCAGAGGATTAAACATACTTTCAGGTGCCTCATTTGTGTGGACATAGTTTACCTGCATTTTGTGGGATTAGCATACAGCTTTGAAGAAAATCTGTAATATAATTATGGTATCTGTTGATGCAGTCATAAAACTAGGCCCGCTTGCGTAAGAGAAAACATCAAATCTGCTCAGCCCACAGTCACTTTAACTGGAAAGTGCATCCCTGATTTCACGCATTTTGCTGGTTTTCTGCTGCACAGAGGCAGCAGCGATGGGGTGGTGATGGGACTCGGCGCTCGAGCTGCGGTGTCAACATCGTCTGCACCGCGCATCTGAACCGGCTGTTTGTATCTGACCAGTGCTCACAAAGCTAAGGTGGAGGGTGAAAGAAATTCTCTGCTCTATGGGGATCAATAAAGCATTACATCACATTAAAATCAAGCATTTTTTTGCTCCTAGTGCACACTGGGCTTGCAAGCCAGTATTCATCAGAATCAGACATAAGGCTTACTTTCCTCCCTGGGGGTGGCTGTGGTTTCTACAACTTTATTTGCTTTGGGCTTGAACAGTTGGCTTTGGCCCAGCTGGTGGATCCTGATGCCCAGACGGTGATTCCCCACCCAGCTGACCACACGGGGCCTGCGGTGCCACGCCCAATGGCGATCATCTCATCAAGGGGATGCGATTGGAAGGAGCTAGGGGTATCAGTGAAGGGTGGCCTGCAGGCTGTTGTCACATGAGTTGTCAGGGGCCATAAAGCGATGGTGGCTGGAGAACTGACGAATGTAAAACAAACAGAATCAAATGTTCAGTTCTTGGACCGGACTGCGGTGGTGCCTACAGTTTCAGGGTTTGTACCACCTTCACCGTTGTTGTGCTGAGGACTGCTGGCGCTGTTTGAATACTGGTATCTGGGGTTCAGAGAGGACAGTCATATTCAAACGGGTCTCTTACGGCGGCTGTTATTACTCACTAAAACCTCTTGGTCAGGTTCTTAGAGCCTGAGTGGTTCTTTTTTTGTACGCCAATATGAAGCAATAGATTGATAATTTTTGTGGCCCTTTCGCCTTCAACACAGGAGTTAGGGGCCCCAGTTGTAGCACTGACGGGCGATCATACACACCGGCTAAACTATCTGAGGATATTGCAGACAAGATAATGGTTTTGATCTTCGTTTCTAAGATGCATTGGTTGGAATTTTGCTGTGTTGTGCCTTTTACTATTATGAATGCTTATGGATCATATTTGAATTGAACAATCAGACCAGTACCCTAAAACCTGCATGATTATTAGTATGCTGTTTCCTAACTCTTGAAAGTGCTCTGGAGACGGCTGCGACAGGATAATGAAGCCCCATTATGCTGTTGCACTGCAACCCAAATCAAACAACATTGTGATCTCCCCCACCTGACATATCAGCCAAGAGACATTTCTATTGATTACTAATGTTTTTAATTGCCTTAGCACGATTTGAGCTCAGTAAGCAGCCTTTGCCTCTCGCTGGGTGGTTAGTTCTGTAGCGACAGGCAGAAAGGTACAGTAAGCTTGACTAAGCGACAAACTCGCTCCCAGGTTGCCTCAGGGATGAGGATGGAATTGGGCGCTCACTGTGGGTGTTGGGAGGTGGTGGTGGCACTCCTGCCCTGGGAAGCAGGATGGTGATGCCGAACTTTGCTGACAAATCCTAGTTCCACTATACAACAGATGGACCACGCTTCCTTTATAGACAGGTCTTTTTTTCTTTTCTTTTTTTTTAACCCATTGACCAACTCTAAAACATCATTGGTTTATCAATGAGCAGGTGTTTGATTTAAGTATTGTGACATATGGTCTTTCAGCATTTCTCCTTGTGGACTCACTGCTAATATTCTTCCTCTTTCATGAAATTAAAATGATTACTTGACTAACTGATTGATTAATGTTGCTATTCTGTGAGCAACAATTAATGTTGATCTGCTAGACCTTTAATTTGATGAATTTCTTGTAAACCAAAAACGCGGCATTTTGAAGACGCTCGCAGAATCTCTGGAGTTATACTGGGTATTTTCTACAATTAATCAAAAATTAAATAATCATTGAATTAAAAAGAAATGTTATGCCCGGTGGCTGCAGTATTATTTAGAATCAATTATGATGATCATCAGTTATCAAAACAAACTCACAAATTCAATTTCTCAGTAGCGTTCATCAACTCCAGTTTCTATATTATAACAGCATGTACAGTGTATTAGCTATCCTTCCTTTTCACTCATTTCTACTTTGTTGTCAGTTCTATAATAATATGCTGTCGTCTTGCTGCCTTTCTAGCTGCTATTTAGCTAGCAAACCTACTTTTTAGAAAAGAATATATTTGTTGCGGTCTTTTCAATATCATCCATCCTTACTCCAACTTGCACAGAAAGCAGTATTCTAAATCTCTTCTACTGTTTCTGCTCCTCATCAACATCCTTACCCTCTACGTGTGGGAACAGCTCTGTCAGAATAGCACTAGGTGATTTATTTGTTGGGTCCCAGCGGTTAAAGAGACACTCTGGGCCGGTGAAAGAGACCTATTAAATCTCCATTCTGACATCAGTTTCAGACGGCCGTCATCATCCCCCCATCCCTGCCACTTTAGAGCTCTAACTCAACCAAAACTTGCAGCCTCCTCACCCGCGCCCCATCCACACACCTCACCCCTCCCACCCCAGCAGTGGGCCTGATACCGAGTGCTATTGGGATTCCATTGCCCACTGGCTGGCCGGATCACAATTGTGGCTGCACATGGGCGGAGATTTAACACTGTGGCAGTGGGTGTGTACATGTACGTCGTGTGTGTGCATCGTTTGGAGCAGGATCTGGGTGATGAGTGATGTGTCAACTGAGGGTGCTGGTTGTTGAATGTAGTATGTCCCACCCGAGTGGTGTTTCCTCTGCAACTTCAGGCAGCCAAGCCTAAACTGGCTTCCATGGTGTGGTGATGAACAAAACAGAATCACCCAGCTGTATTGTATTGGTAATAAAGTGGTGGGTTTAATTGGACAATGATAAAAGAAACACCACCTGGCACTATATTTGACATCTTTGCACCTAGGCTTCCACATCCCCAAAAATGATCCCAACCTCTCTGACAATTTTACGCAAAACCTGGACATTATAACCTTCACGGTGAAAACACTTGTGGGACTGTTGTCAGACGCACTTGTCTTAGCTAAGTACATCTGCCTAAACAGACGTGACTGAGTGTCTGACCCAATTTACTAGGTACAGCCCTTTTGTATTGATCACGCGGAATTTGGCTCTTCTAGCTTTGCTATGGCGCAAGTACGCTGCTGGATAATGAGGTCACTCTTGAGACTGATGTTCCAGGCATCCCTTGACTTGTTTGTATCTGACAGACCCTAATTTCAGCTGTTTCTGAAACCATTATCACTTGGACTGGAGAGATTCAGAAGGCTTTGGCTAGAATAATAACTTTTCTTCCTTTATCACCTCTGAAATTTGCTCTCTCTCTCAATTAGACACTAGAAATTGTTGCAACATGACAGTTGATTTAATAGATGAGGGTGAGAGGTGTAAATAGGAAGGAAACGCTGATTATGTGGGGTTAACTGCGGATGGAGGGGTTTTGATGTTGCCTGTAAGGAATATATTTACAGATGGCGTAGAATATTGGCTGCGTTGTTGTTGACATTAGACTAGAAAATGACTGATACTGCTACCAACAAACTTGTTACAGCTATCTCTTCCTTAAAAACTTTATTAACTTTCAGTGTTTTTCCAATAAATCTGAATCATTTCAAAGCGTTGTGAGTGGGAGGGTGTCAATGACAGATCAATATCTCTAAACCAGACGGAAATAACTGATCTATAATGTTGCATTTTCTAGATGATTTGATTGTTGATTTATTTCTGAACAAGGCCTCTATTGTTATTATATCCAAAAGACCAATTCCATTCTGAAATGATCTGTATCCTCCAACAGGAAAAGTTGTCTGTCAGCTCGTCTCTCCTTCTATTTTCAATTCTTCCCTTCTTGTCATGTTTCCTTCACTCCACTCTCTCTTTTCACGTTTTCTTTCTCCTGCTCAAATTCATAATTCCTTTTCCCATGACACTTCCAACAGACTTGCTGATTTACAGCCCCGAGCTATGTCATGTAAGCCAGCAATGACCATTTTAAAAGAGCATCTCATGTCAACAACATTTTATGTATATTTAGGTTTCAATGAACCTGTTTCATCATGTTTACACAGCATATCTCATTAAGTGTACGTGTCTGATATTTCCATCGATTCATCTCTGTTCAGATGTCTGTTGATTAAGACTTCACGCTGGAATCTGTTCAAATCTGTCCCAAATTCATGCTATCTCAGTTCATATACACCTTATCGTTTCGGCTTTTCAATCCTAGAGACTCAAAAGAAATGCCAAGTTGGTTCAGATAACAACAACTGCCGCCAGTTGAGGTGGATGGCACTGTGATTTGTTTGTGAAAATCATTACATTCAAACTGCAGCACGAAACCTGCCATGTGACTGTTCATTTCCATTTCGCATGTGATTTCTTTAGTGAAAAGGTTTCTAAAACCTTGTGTTTGTACATGAGCGCTTCATTCAAGCTTGAATCAATTTTCTTTAAACTGTAAGGATATTGGCTGGAGGCCACGGGCTGCTGTTTCACCACACACCCTTTTGTTTCTTGGTTAACTTAACTCCTCACCTGTATCATGACTTTGGTGAAGACTCAAACCAACGTAGATTCGCCTTCGGCCTGTTTATTTTGCATATCGACGGTGGTTTTGATCTTGCCACAGGCTGTATGTATGCGGGAAAAAAGAGCAGAGTCGGTGCCATGCTCCCCATTTCAAAGACAGCTTCAGCACTTTACACATTAGCTCCAGATTTGAACATTGCTGACATAACAGCTTGTCAACTTGCATTTAAATGGCGAATACAATGCAAGCTGTGTGAGATTTAAATGATGGGGTTTAAAACTCAAAATAAATATGAATATTATGATACAAGCACTGTAAATAGTCGTTTATGAGCCGTTTCGCTTAGAGCATTGCATGGGCCTTCTCTACAGCTACAACTTGGGGCCATCTGTGATTTTAAAAGAAAGTATGCATTGAAATCAGCTGTAACAGCAATGTACTGCTAACAATGACTTATTATACTATATGTGTGTGTGTGTGTGTTTAAATTCTAAATGCATATGAACAATTGAGTTAGTTGTATCTGCACAATTATATTTAGTTTTGTCGCGAATATTTGCTTTAAATGGCTCCATTTCAACGTGCATTTAAAAGCTTTATAATCCGACATGAAAGATATCACTATAAGGTCTGGTTTTAACCTTTTCAGTGAGACCTCAGGATTCTTTTTAAGTGTATGTAATGTTTATCAAACTCTGGGTACCCAAGGGTGTTTATATCCATTAAACTCACTGTTATGATGACAGATTGTTGATGAGCGATTTAAGTCTAAGTCTAGTAAGGTTGAATTCAGGTCATTTGGGAAGGTAGAGGCTGGGCAGTCCTAAATAGCTGCCACTCTTCCACTAATTTTCCTCATTTAGTTCAACAGAGCCTTTAAGTTGAGGCACGGTTATGCTATTCGTGCTTTTTCCAAAGTTCATGTTGCTCTGTATTCTTTTGGCCTGCAGGCTTGTTAACATATTACAGATCTGTGACATTTGATTTTTATCATTTGATCTAATAAGTCCTCAAATAGTAGAGCCCTTTTCTTGCACAGATATTACTGTACATACTGGTGCATTACTCGGTCCCCCTGCGGATTTTGGGGTACATGCTATACGTTGTATATCCTTCAGGTCCCAGGGCTCGCCTTTGTCTTCGCGCAAACATACTACATTCCATCCCTTTATCATGGCGGAAATATGCACTATAAACGCCTGTGTTGTGAGGATCTGCACATTGAGCTGGGGCTCATAGGCTGCTACACATCGTACTGCATCACAGGTCAGTCTTGCTCAACTACTGGGGCTTGTTCCCTGCTTTCCCTCTGTGACTGTTCCAGCAGCTCATCTCCATATATGGCAACCAAGGCTGGCTGCTTTGAATGGTCTGCGTCAAACATCTCTTCGGTGCCTGTCTGTCTACTTGCGCAACATGTTTTCCTTGAGACACACTCCTTCAAAAACAACTTTAAATGAAACACACCTTCAGAATCTGTCATTGTTGTTTTTCTGTTCCTTCCATCAGATATTTGCGGCTCTGCGGTGGATCTAATAATCAGCTTTCATGGTCAGAGACTCCTTGTCTCTTGATGCCAAAAGCTCCATAGGGGATGAGTTGAAAATAGAAAGGTAGCTGGGGACAGCACGAGGATGATTTGCAGGCGGTAAGGCACCTACCTGACGCGTGGCCATGCAAACTGTTGAACCAACTCGAAAGCACATGCCTGAGGCTAAAACTTTCCTGTTTCATTTATTGTTTCACCTCTCTTCTTGGAACTTGACTTATGAGGTAATATTAAAAGGGTCTATATTTTTTCCTCAGGTGTGTGTTTCCTCTGGCTCTAGTCTGTTAGATGGAGGGAACAAACCTGCGAAGACATTCCTGGGAGTCAGGACTTCAGATTCTCTGGTGGTTTATTCTTCATCTCATTTATATATTAACTAGATTAATCTAAAGTGATTAATAAAATTGTGTGGAAAGTGTTTTGGTTGAATAGTGACTACTCACGAAGGCAAATACCTATTGTCTTCCTCTGACAAATTTAGATTTTTTTCTCGGACGCATTGACAGTCCACCACTGGCGGGAAGCTTATTAATCTCTGACTGGGCACAGAGAAATAAAATGATAAATACTAACGGACCTAGAGTTAAGATTTAAATCCATGCTATGAACTATATTTTGGTGCATTGTCTCATCCTTTTCCGCTCTTCCCTTTTCTTTAATCATCGGTGGTGGATTACGATCTGCCCTCCATCGTAACAGCTGCTGTGTTTGGCCTTCATTATTTACCGCGTCAGTATTTTTGTTAACATAAGGTGCACTCAAATTATAGCATTTCCATTCACATAAAACTGATCCAGATCTTCGTTATACAACCTGCAAGCTCAACTCTTATGAGTGATCTTACTGAGGAAGCTGGTGTGATGACCTTGCAGTCCCTTGGCTGGGATGGGGTTTTAATCATTTCTTCAATTCCTCGACTTCCTGTTTGGCATTCTTATTTAACAGGAGGAGCAATTTCAACCTTTTTATCTGCTAATGAACCTGAGTGGAAATGTTCAATTATGTATGATTACTGTTTAATGATCAGTTCTGTTTCTAGCACGACTATATTTTGAATAGACTTTAACATTATATTGTATTTATTTGCATTATATTGTATTATATCAATATTTAATATTGTGACTTCTCTTATTCTAACTGAAATAAGAATAAAAAAATCTGTATGAAATATTTATGACATCACACCACCTATTTCATTGCTTTACATTTCTTCTATTTATACTATGACTGGACAAGTATTTCTGTCATTGTTAGTTATCTGTCGTTACCGAGCCAACTGGTTCGCTGGTATCATTTTGTTCCTCCCAGAGCCACCATTGTGGACGACTGTGGTCCAGCTGTTTTTTTTTTCACGGAAGCCTTCATGCCGTCCAGCGACATAATTGGTGTGGAGAGCGTAAACGCCATTTACTGTAGGGAGATTTTTAGTTCTAAACAGGAGGCGAAATGAATACAGGAGAGGAAGAGGGAGGAAGTGGAACCAAAGCCTGAAAGGTGATATGAGATGAGATGCACTACAACAGGATAACTGGTAAACAAATTTTGATATTTGTGTGTGATACCATGTGGGTGATTGTGTGCGTCTTGTTAGCAGTAGGAGTCATCCTTCCAGGCTTTATAGTTATATTGCCATGTGAAAGCATTTCCTTCACATGTCTGTGCCATAGCATCAATTAATAGAACAGAACATGTACATGAGGTGTGTATTCATATATATGTGTGTATGTGTATGTTGTATGACTGAAGAGCTGGAGGCATGAATGAAAGGGAGACGTGAAGAACACCCACTGATTTCGGGCATCAAGCAATTTTTGAAGATAACACAAAGCACCAATGATGTCAACAGCCTGGCAACGCGGCGGTTCCTCTCGCACGTGGATAGACAAGAGAGTTTCAAATTGTGGACAGTGAAAACAAAGAGGACAAGTCAGATAAAAAGAGACAGAGAGACAGTGAGAACACCAATTTTGTCCCTTCAATAGACGCAAGGGGGAAATAGCATGTTTCCCCTTGTCTATCACTGACTCAAGAACCATTAGCCTAATTATATGGAAGAACTGAGACTGAAGAGACTCTCTCTCTCTCTCTCTATGTGTTTGTGTGTGTGTGTGTGAGAGAGCCAGAGAATTTAAATAGCAGTGTATTGGTTTAGGAATTAACATAGACAGAAAGATGGAGAGATTTAATTAGATGTCATATGTTTTTCACCTTAAAGTTAAGACAAAGCTCGCATTTAATAAGAGATGCTGTTTGTGTGTGTGTGTACTTGTAACACTGACATTATGGGGACATAACGGTCTCACATAATAATCACATTATAAGGGACTCATCTCTTCACGAGGTGATGACAGATAACAGAATTTTGGTGCAAGGCGTCTGGATTTGGCATAAATATTCCGTCTTACCACCTATGGGGCACAATTCGTTCTACTGATACTGGATGTTGTTCAGTGCAGTGAGGACTGTCCTGATATTTGTCATTCCTAGAGATGCACAGAGCTGGAAAGGAGTGAGCAACAAACTTCTGATGAACACCAGTTTATCCATCACTCTCCTACATTTGCATCTTTCCAACTTGGGGTTTGGTTCTGGTTTCTGTTCATTTAAATGTTTACCAAACCTGGTAACCTTCCTGTAACCCAGCAGGAACTTGAAGCCTCTGGATAAATACGGCTCTGGCTTTTACCTCACCCCCTAAGGCTTCAGGAGGAAGGCTGGTTTATGTGTTGTTTTGATATACATTTGAACAAATTGGAGGCCTAATACTACATCAGGTGCAATTAGCAGAATGGCAAGAACGAAAACAGCTTCACCATTTCTGTTTTCCAAAAGAAACAACATGATCCTTTTAATTGGTGTTTCAATGAATTGTAAATAATGGGTTTTATTTCAGTGTGTCAGACAATACTTGTTTGTGGTATAAATCCATTGACTGGTTTTTGGTCTTTTTAATGGGATTTTGTTTGACATTTGAAAAATATAGAAATATCATCAAACTTTATCTTTTTAAGGCCAGTCATAATTCTTCAGGGGCCAATATTGCAATACTAGTAATAAAACAGATAGTGCTGTTATGTATGTGTGTGTGTGTGTGTGTGTGTGTGTGTGTGTGTGTGTGGTGATGATGGGGATGCAGGAGGTGAGCAAACAGTCATACACAACAGACTGTCAGGAATAACTATTTCTCTATCTACTTCTCTAATCTCTCTCTTCACTCCTCTCCTCCTCCTCCTCCAAGCATACCGCTCTCCTCTCTCCCTCTCTGCTCCCGTTTCATCTCAGCAACTATTAATTGCATTTAATTTTAATGATATGTGAAACTGAAACAGTCCCTCTCTCCCTCTGTCTCTCTCTCTCTCTCTTTCTCTCCTCTACTAACTGCTCTCTGCTCCTGTCTTAGCCACCTGTTGGGTTGGTCTCCTCCTCACCTCTCCACCAGAATCCTCTTTTATGGGAAGTTTGGGCATGCGCTGCCGCATGAGAGTAGAGATTAACGTTTTGTTCTTTTATTCTAGAAATGCGCCTGGGTAGAATCTGCTGTAAGGTTGATTTTTGTCAAAACCTCCGCATTTCTTTCTTTTCCCTGCCAGACCTCTTCGCGTCTGCAAAACTTTTTTTACTTTTTGCTTCTTTCACCTATCTGTCTTCTCACTTTACTAGTCTGTCAGATTGGTTCAGGTATGTGTGTGTGTTTTCTTGTTAACTTAGCATGAGAGGATAAAAACTAATGCAGTGAAAAGCAGACTAGCCAGACGGACACGTTGATTCTGCATCATTTTCTCACAGCAAATTTCTTGATCCTATTTTCTCTCTTTTTACTTCACTTTTTTTCACACCTTCCAACACAAATAGACACGAGACATGCTCACACACAACCTTGTTGAAGTTTACTCATCCCTGACAGCCTGAAAATAACTTGGCTCTAATTGACAAGTGCTCACTGTCACTGTGGTTGGCTATCAATGATATGCTGACTATCAAGCTCTAATGAGTGGCTACAGTTTTGCACTGTATTATACCATCTGCCTGTCAGCCGGCAGCTTGTTATTTAAAGGTGAAAGGAGCCCGCCGCAGGGGCCCCATTGTATGTAGGACACAAGAGAAGAAGAAGAAGAAGAAGAAGAAAAGCAGCTGAGAGAGAGAAATATCCTCACATACCTACAGGTGGAATAATGGTGTCTGAAAGAGATTGACATAGAGATAATGAGAGAGATAAAGAAGGGAAAAGAAGAGAGGAGGTGAGGATTGGAAAGTAAAGGAGGGGCGTTGAGGGAGAGAGCCCCCATGCCTGTGACATGACTCTAATGTAAAGTGAAGGAGCTAAAAGAGGAGGAGGAGAGGCACAAAGATATTCCTGACAGCCAGCTCCTGGCAGCTTCATTCCTCCCTCTCGTAGCTGGAAACCTATGTAACCTTACGAATATGTGCACAGGTCGGCCATATATAATATATTGTACGGTATGTGGTTGCATAACTGAACAGCCACAGGGCTGCTGTATGCATTGTATCTGCTGTGGAGAAGTTAGGCCATTATCTTGTGGCTTATAGAAATTACGTAAAGCAGTTCAGCCATGTGCTCCAAGGCTGAGAGTCAGGCATGTAAACAAGAGTTAAAACCTATTAAGTGTGAGGATGAAATCTGCGCCTTATTCATTTTGAGTGTGCACTGCCACACTTCTCAGCAACCTGATCGTGATGAAAAGAGAAGATGAGAGAGATATTCCAGCTGGCAGCATGAGAGCGATCAATCATCAGCTCCCTGTGAGCCTCTGCTTCCCTGCGAGCTATGAGCCACCAGGACTCCTGGTTGTACGTGTGCTGCTGCTTCTGCTAATGCTGCTGTTGGTGCTCGGGCAGCTCCGGCTTCCGGCCACATCCGCCAGAACTGGGAGGCGACTGACTGTGCACATTATATCAACAGACACCCGCTCACAAGTCTGCAACAGCTGCACAGTGTGCTTGTGTTTAGAGAGATGAATTAATGATCTGACAGAAGTGAATCTGTATGTATATTTGCTTTGCGTGCCAGTGTGAATGTATTGTTATCATTGTGTGTGCCTGCTTTGAGGGATTATATACTTCTCATAGGGACGATCGTTAGTCAAATCATCCATGTTAATTAATCTCTCAATCAATTCTGGTCATAATTATCATCATCACAGGGAGTTTCGTTAACTTGTTTTCACCTTCTGCTTAATGTCTTCCAATCTTCTACTTTACTTTATTTCCTTCTGTGTGCAGCTTCTGTGTTGTTTTATTGTTGTGGCTGACTTAAATGATTTGGCTGTGGCTGTGATAAGGTGGTTTTTCTTCTTCTACACATTCATGTGGCTTTAAGAAGAAGCACAGAACCACAGTCCTGTTGCGCAAGAGTCTGAGGTTAGCTCTGCACTTCTTAATTGAACAATGTTGAACTCTGACCAGCTCCTTTGCTTCAGAAGTCATTATTGTGGTCAGCACCAAAATGGCTGCTGCTGGTTCTCGCAAAGGCGAGATGTCCATCATTTTCTGTTCCAGAGCCAACACTCTGTCAAAGTCCTTTTCAGTCAAATGAGTTGAGGAAGTTTGCAGGCTAGCGCGCTGTGGTGTGTTTCAGAAGTTTGTTTCATCTCTGGCCAAGGGAAAGCTGGACGAGCTGCAGTGTGCGTCGGCCGCTGTTGTGCTCACAGCGGAGAGACTGGACCATACATGACAAATGACCGTCGCTGCCTGTAATTCTGCTGAAGGTCAACAGTCAGAGGCAACAACTTCGGAGCCAGCTTCTGCCAGGGTGCCATTGGTCCTATTGACTTTATCTTAATGACTGAAGGGTCTGAAATTAATCTGTTTACTAGTTTTGACCCCCCAAACAGAGGTTGGTGGAAAATGAGGTCACAGTTATTAAAACCATGTAGGATCTAAAACCTGCATCATTATTAAAGGAATAGTTCAACATTTTCAGGTATTCAATCTGATGCTGTTAGATGAGAGTTCGACAAGAAGATCAACACCACCATCATGTCTGTATGCTGAAAATAAAGCTGGCAATGGCAAGTTGTGGTTTTGCAATGGGTTACGTACCAGACTATAACTGAGAGCTTTAGAGCTGCAGTTAGCTTTGAGAGAGCCAGGCTACCAGTTTTTATGCTAAGCTAAGCTAAGAGACATGAGAGTGGTGTTACTCTTCTCATCTTAATTTGTCAAGAAAGCAATCAAGTGTAACTACTCCTTTAATATGGGTGCAGGTTAGAGATCATCCACTCCACTAATGACACTAAGGTCTCTGTACACTAAAATACAAAATAGTCACCTTATTTATAGATGCATATATATATTTATAGGAGCTGAAGCTTTACGACAGCTCCAGGCATATTTTAGGATGTCAGTGGAACAGTTTGAGGTCCTGCTGGGAATGCTAGCGCTGCATCCGAGGAAACAGAGGACCAATTCTGTGTAATTCGTTGCCTTTAAGTGCAGTGCGAAAGCAGTGGGTAATTTTCTCATTCTGTGTGAAAGCATTTATGACAAAAACAACAGTCTGAGAAAATATAGTGATGTGCAAATTAATCACATGAATAAATGCCCCCATTGTGTAAAGACCAAGGGGATCATCTACTGTATAAAACACTTATCTGATTTTCCAGTTTTTGTGGAGTTTACTTTCAGACCCTTCAGTCTCTAGACAAGTCAATATGACCTCTATTCCCAACCATATCTTTAAATCTCCATATTTAAATCCTCTCCAAAAATCACAGATGTTCAACTAACAGACAACACAGAGGAAGTGCAAATATTCCCTCCTCAGTTTCAATCGATTATTGCAGAGAGAGCAGAAGGTAGTCCGGGGTGGGATTTGTTCAGAATTGAGGACAGAACGCCCCCTCAAGGCCTGCTGTCTTTAGACAACAAAAGCTGTGAGATATTTGTAATCCACCCCCCTCTTATTTATTTTGGGAAGAGAGCAGACACATCAGCCTTGTGGTCAACTGCACTCCCTGCTACCACAACTTTATATAATCATCTGGACTCTTCTCTCCGTACGAAAACATCGAAGAGCGATCTACCCTGTAAAGACTTTGTCCTGTAATTACCTATCTGTCTACAGAGGATTGTTAAGCAGTTTAGATAACATGCATGCCTCTGCGGCTCACACACACTGCAATTTCATCAAAGATGTTTAGGAGTTCTATTGTCCATTATCCTTTATCCTCCCTGATAGGCTTGAGTTTATTCAGATATATTCATTGAGATGCAAATTTGTTCACATCCTCTGCTGTATTTTGTCATCTTATGAGTAATGTCTTTCTTTTTAAAAGAGTTCTAATTATGTTGAGGGAGTTTTCAGCGCGAGAGCAGTTTGACATAAAAGCCTCCTATCACCAGTTCTTCTTTTTGACCATATGGCAAATGAGAAACTTCTATTAGGTGCGATGATATCTCAGAGATGGCCAAATGCAGGAAAAGATCCTATTTATCAGGAGCCATCTTACTGAGCTCACCTTGTGACACTTGGTATTGCAGAAGAGAAATTGGGAGCAGCAGCTCATATCTGCGGATCAATGTCTTCTCTCTTGCTTTGGCTGAATGCATTCCAAATGCATTTCAATTGTTGCATTGTTAAAAGGAAATGTGATTTAATTTTCTAACTCTTCCTCCCTCCCTTCTCTGTCTCTTTCCCTGTAGCCCTATGACTGTGCGAAAAGGAAAACGTTTAGGCATCTCCATCCAGGAGCACATGGCCATTGACGTCTGCCCGGGCCCCATCCGCCCTATCCGTCAAATCTCTGCTTACTTCCCTCGCCTCTCGCCCACTTCCTCCTTCTCTGAGCCGCTCTCGCCCAATCAGGTGGCGGCCCCCACCGCGCTCAGCCCCAGCAGCGCGGGTCAAGGTGGAGGGGCCGTCGGAGCCGGGGGAGGTGGAGGGAGCGGCGGCCTGTTGTCACCATTGTTGCCAGGGGGCGCAGGCGGAGGGGGGTCACTGTCAGCCATGAGCAGCATGGGACACCTCCATCGAGATCGACAGCTGTGACAGCGATGATAACAGTGAGTCACCTGAAAGTAATGACCTGGTTTCACTGAAGCTGCCTGAGCCAAAGAATAGGAGCTACCTCAACACTGAGCTTCGCTAACTGTCCTCTGGCCATAGTTATATGTTTACCAGTTTCAATCTACTCCTCACACTCTTTTACACTCTATTCACAAGAAAGCCAATAAGCATATTACTCTCACTGTTGGACTATTCCTTTAAACTAACAAAAAGTGTCTGTTCAAGTGCCTAAATTGAGGCATTAGACTTGCTCCTGCTGGTCTTTGTTCCAGGCAATAAAGTCATCAGGACAAAATCAATTAACGATGTAACTGACACACTTTTTTTGTGTATGACTTTTTATTAACTGCCTTCCAGCCTCCCTGGGGACTTTAGAGTTTGATCTACTGTATGAGAGAGCCACCAGCTCCTTACACTGCACAGTCCTGAGAGCAAAGGTAAATACTGTCCTCTGGAAACCCCACCAGAGCCACCACAGGTAGTTATCTTGTAGCAGTATAAAGTCAGTTCTACTGAAAACAAGTTATTCTTTAACTTTGTGCCATTTTTTTTTCGCATGTTCAATCTTTTTTTCTGTGTATGTCTGTAAATCTATAAAGAAATGCAGTCTTTAGCAATGCTAATATCTTGGCACTAGGGATAGTAACTTCTGTCTGTATAACTGAAATATCTCAATGTATAGATGAGGCCATTAAATTCTGTATAGACATTCGTGGTGCCAAGAGGTGACTTTGGTAAAAATGACCCGATAGGTCACCTGTACAAGCAGCTTATAAGGACCCATAGTTACGTTTTATTGTTAGGTGACCCCTTGTGGCCATTGTAATCATGACAGGAGCAAAAGAGGAAGTCAGGAGTATATAGAGCGACAAAGTCTATGTTAGGAGGAGGTTGGAGTGGATGAATGCATCGATAAAACACAGGAGTTGATCACCACCGTTTGTTTCCTGTGTGAATCTAATAGTCAACATTGCTTCTTTCAACCATGACCGTTTGTGTTTAGCATTGTGACCACGACGACAAACATCCGCTAACCTTAGGGAAAGTACTTATTTTAAGCCAAATCACAATCTTTTCCCTAAACCTGACCAAGTAGTTTTTGCACCTAAATCTAACCAAACCTTTATTGTTCCACATGTTTATAATTGTTACCATAGTGACAATGGTCTGGTACCCCTGCTGCTAATGGACTTGGGTCGTATCCAAGGGTAGGCACAGAAGACCTACATGGTCCTTTAGGGTGAAGGACATGTTGGACCATTCCTCTAGTGCCACCATGAGGTTGACATTTTTTATTTTGGGGGAAATGTCTCAACAGCTATTGTACTTTGTGTTTTGTGCTAATTAGAAAATGTTAGCACAGTTAAACTAAAACCGTGAATGTAAGCATGTTAGCATGCTGACATTAGCATTTATTTCATTTACTGTATCTTAAGTACAGCATCACAGAGTCACCACCATGGCTGTTGACTCTTGTTTCTTTCAACTTGATGACTTAATAGCTTCTAAAAGGTTTATAAGTGGGTACAATCACTCTAATTCAAAACAAAAGCCAGCTGGGGTCATGGGTGAGAGACCTGCACATCTAGATACAACAGCAAAATGAAGAAGGCATTATTCCTCTCATGCACCTGATGATATGGCAGGTAAACTTTACACATTTATTTATGAAAGGGAAATGAATTATCTTCACGCAGAGGGACTCTCTTTTGAAACAGGCTGTAAGGTCTCTGCACTTTGTAAACTGTAGCTATCTGTCAATCCCATCTACCTTTATGCTTTAGACATCTTATAACTTCTTTGTCTGTGTCTATAAGGGTCTGAAACCGATGGATTTCAATGGTTTGGCTGATCCTTACGTCAAGCTGCATCTTCTGCCAGGAGCTTGCAAGGTCTGGTTTTATAAACAGAATATAGTTTTGTCCTTGTCTTTTGTGCTACAGTTGGAAAAGACCTTCAGAAAAATGCACTCTTAATTCATGCTATAATGTCCGAGTTGCATCATGAAAATGCAAGCACAGACCAGTAAATCTGTGCTAAAGTAAAGTGACCTTGTAGCTAGTAAGAACTTGTTTTCCTGTTGAGGTTGTTTGCTGTCTTAGAAAACACTCTGAGTTACGTTATTGTTCTCCTCCTCTCTCTGCTGTGATGTACAGGCCAATAAACTGAAAACCAAGACGGTTCGCAACACGCTGAACCCCGTGTGGAACGAAACGCTCACCTACTGTGGAATCACAGAGGAGGATATGTACCGAAAAACACTCCGGTAAATGTTTGCCGTTGAGGCTTTCTCGCTATTTATGTCCTCCTCACTTCTTGCCTCTGTTATTTCTTTCCCATCAGAAAGCTGACTCCCACTTACAAAAGGTTTCTTATCATCTATCTCAAACACAGGGTCTTCTGCGGTCGGTTTCAGGCCTTTATCCTTTCTCTTCACTATGTTCCCTCTTTCCTTCCATCTCTGCTGATCCTTTGATTTTCCTCTGCCACCTCACCTCCGTTCTTCCCTGTCCTCACATCTCTCCTGTCCACTAGGATCAGAAAAGATCTCCCCTCATTCCTTCTAAACCACCCCTTCCTTTTTGTCTTTCTTTCCATCCGTCTCCCTGCCTTTCCCTCATTCCAAGTTGCAGTGACAGACTGAGGTCAGACTAAGCACCGCTGGTGTTTTAATTTTAATGACCAGAGGTGATGCCGCGAATTGTCTCTGCCTGTGACTAAACCTCACATGGCACACGGGAGAGGGATTAAATAGGATGGACCGTTGATCTCGGGGAAATTGAGAAACCGGCCCCAACACTGGCCTGTGACACCGTTAATTCAGCAGTTACGCGAAAGATCTGGAGACAGGAAGTTTGACCCATTGAGATGTTAGCATGTAGAAGTTTCACTGCAGTGCACTGATGGTAAAATTCCATGTCAAGTTATTTATCAGGGACTGAACATGACCACCTTTTATATCTGCATAAATCTTTAATAGGATTAATTCATCCAAAACAGTTTAACATATTTCAGCCATCCCTTCTCCCAAAAAACTATAATAATTTGGTGTCTGTCCATCAGAATAAGTAAAGGATTTCTTTACTGAATTTCAACAGTTCAGAACCATCACAGAAAAGGATTTTCCAATTTCTCCAATCGGCTGTAGCAGCTCATCATCTGCTCAGAACTTAATGCAACCACAAGATATTACAGTTTGAAAAAGAGCAGAGCTTCTTTTTTTTTTTTTTTTTGGGAGAAACTGTTTTTTTATTTTTTTGACTTCAAGCTCACTGCAGCAGCAACAAACTTATTCTCTGAGAGTTTGTAAATCTAAGTTGCCACTGCATATTTATATATTCCTTATAATGACATTAAGTTGTGTGATTTACAATATTTTCTGTTTTGTAATGTCTTTTATATAATTCGCAACTGTCTGTGGTGGGTGTCACAATTAGTATTTGCATAATATGGACCTGAGGGTATGGGCTTCCTATTTCTGCCAACAAAGGAAAAGAAATAGCTGACTTCGATTTTTTGAGTTACTGTGGTTCGATATGATAAAAAAAAAGATATGTAGTCAAAATTTGTCTTATTAAATCAAAAATTATAAGATAATAAATCAAATATTTTGAATTATGTCTCATAATTTTGATCTATTCCCTCACATAGTTCTGACATGTTAATATTTTGATATATTATCTCTTATTATTAATAATTATATTAATTATGTTGATTTAAGTAAAACCTTATGTAATGAGATAATATTAAAAGCTCATGAAAACACTCAAGTCAACTCATGAAATACTGAGTTAAAGTTAATGTTAGACAAAATATGATTTATTGAACAAAAATCATACTTAGTAACAATTAGAAATATTATTACAGTTTGTTTCTGGCTATCTCATAGGTTTGACTTCTATTTTATAATTTTGACTTAATCATTAATATTTTGAAAAAAATAAATTAATATATAACTTTTCATCATTACTACTACCAGTCTACTACCAGTCACAATGTGATGGAAGCAGCAGGAGCAGAAATGTCTTTTGAATTGACTTGAGCTGTTTACAGTATCAGTAGACATTTTTATTTACATGTCTGACATTGGAGCTTAAGTGATAGCATGTGGATTATATTTACCCTGCTTCATTGACATCATGAAAGAATCTTGATGCAGGAATATAAGCTGTCACAGTGACAGTAAATGTGTATATTACTTAATACTGTAAAAGCGCTTTTGACCCATTGTACCTCACCACCACTCATATCCTCGAGCCCTTTAATCACACATCCCTTTACTCATACAACTGTTGCACTGACTGGACTTCATCTCTTTATCCTTTTTGCTTTCATCTTTCCCTTTTTCTTTTCCTCCATATTCACTCTTACTATTTTCATTGCTATTCAATTCTG
>BRZM01000554.1:118626-132367 GCA_033238685.1 Lates japonicus
TATGTCAAATAACAGAAAGCCAGCTGTTTATACATATATGTGTGGATGAATGTGTGTGTATGTGGTGAGCAAGTGTGCGCATACCTTTTGGCTTGATGCTTATTGCTGTTAGATTAATTGAATGTGTCATTTGAGATTGACTCAGTCTTAAGCTGAATCTTGCATTTTGGGCCTTCTTCCCGTGTTTGAAATTCAAGCTGTGTTTTTCACAAAGGCAATTACCTCCTGATGCGTGGAGTGCAATATTGTGGTCTGAAGGTTAACAATCAATGCTATTTTGTACAGCTTTGCACAAAATGTACACATTGTGACTGCTGATTTGTGGAGCTTTCAGCACCAAAGAGCAAAATGTAAACATTCATCATTCAGGCACATTTGCAAGACAACCCTAAAAACCATACACTTCCCTGAGGTAGACATACAGTAAGACATAAAATTCATCCTATTTCACATAGTACTTACTTCACAACGGAAAAAAAAAATGTTCCACATTTGTATGTTTTTGGTTTATTCTTTCAGTTGATTTCCAGATAAAGAGCACAGCAAAAGGCAGATGAGAGAGGGGCATATGTGTTGGATAAGAATTTTGCTGAAAGCCACTGAATTTTGATGTTGTGTCACAGGAAAAAAAATAGGAAAAGGTTATATTAAAGCTTAAATACCTTTTTGGCATTGATTAATCTGTAGCGTTTATGCCCATGTGTAAAAATGTCTGTTTTCTTTCAAGATATGAAACTGAACTTTTATTTTCATTTTCGCATGTTACTGGAAACATCACTTGGACCTCTGCCTCTCAATCATCAATACAAAATATGAAACCTACCTATGTATTGTTAGTTTACACTTTATTTGGGTAATCTGATGATGAAGCATTGCTAATACTGATGATTTTTGTGGATCAGTTCATTATTTGCATGTTTGTTAACAACAAGAAGGCAAGTCTCCCATGTCATACAACCAAGCTTTTACAGCCATACGTGGAGTTAGAACTTAAAAGGGGTGACTTCATTTTGCACTTCCAGCTTCTGCCAAACTCTGGAAAACCTTCCTCCTAGTGTAAAGCTGTCAACACAGTTGCAAGCTTTTAGAATAACATCTAAAAACCTTTACTTTTCAGTTTTTCTTCTTGGTTTTTATGTCGATGGTTTCTTGATGTATATTGTTTGGTTTGCCTTGGTTTTTTCTTTAATTTATGTACCTTTAAATAATTGTTGTTGTCTCTTTCCATTGTGACAAGATTACTTGGGGAGTTAAATGTAAGCAGGGTATGTAATATATATGGGGACAACCATGATGGGTTGGGATATGGTGTGAGGCGGGAACATCAGTGGAAACTAGAGACCAGGCTTGCAATTATTAATACAGTCCCAACACCTCCTGAATCAAAGTGGTCAAAGTTGGTGCAGTGATTCAGCCAACAGATGCAGCAACCCTTGAACAAAACCATAGGGTCATACAGTGGCAATAAAGGCTCCCTCACTTTTGCACTATTTATTATGTCTATATTTTGATTTTGTCGATAAAAGTGTCATTTTCCCATCAGTCTACACACACTAGCCCAAATGACAACATGTGTTTAGAGATTTTTAAATTTATTACAATAACTGATATCTCTCATTCACCAAAGTATTCAGACCTTTGCTGTGGCACCCCAACCTGTGGTCAGGTGCATCCTGTTTCTTTCTAATTATCCTTGAGATGTCTAGAACCTCAGTGAAGCCCACCTGTATGCAGATTGAGTTGATTGGTCATAGTTTTGAAAAGGCACACTGCATGTCAGGACAAAAAAACCAACCATGAAGCCAATAGACTCTTTGAACATAAGTAAACACTATAGCAAAGGGAAAGGTTATAAAACAATTTCTGAAGCTTTGAAGTGTTCCCAGTGGCCTCATTAATTGTGAAATGGAATAAGTTTGGAAACACCAGGACTCCTGATGATTAACCAGGCGGGAGGGACAGTGAGGAGGTGACCAGAACCGAACGGTCACTCTTAACCAGGCTTCAGAAGTCATCTGCAGAGACAGGAGAATCTGCCTGAAGGGCGACTGTCTCAGCCTTCCATCAATCAAGCCTTTATGGTAGAGTGGCTGGAACGGAAGCCACTTTTACTAAAAAGGCATTTGACAGCCTGACTGATGAGACAAAAGTTAACCCTTAGAGCAGAACTCCAAACACGATGACTGTGTCTGACTGTCCCTCTAAAAACATGTTTTACACTTGGTCATTAGTAGTGTAGACTGATGGGGAAAAAAAAAAAATTAACAGTTATCCATTTATTAAAAAGTAATCCACGATAAAGTGTGAGAAAAGAGAGGGTCTGAATACTTTCTGAAGTCTCTGTGTAGCTCTGTCAGTTGCAAAATTCTGCATACACAATCACAACTTCAACAGTTGTCTCTAGATGTGTAGGCAAGCAGAGATCATATATGACTTATGTTTTATTTTACTGTTGTCCAGTCTTTGTGAAACTCTTTAATGCTGAGAGGTGCTTGATAAATAACAACAGTCAAACTACCAAAACAGTTTACTGATTTCCAGTATATTAGCCCATATTTGGTGGCCAGTTTGGTACAATTTAGCGATAAGCTTGTTAGGCTCAGCTCTGTGTTGTTAAATTAATCTCACAGTACTTTCACAGTCTTTATCTTTGTCAGTTAATAGCTCAGTATCTTCCAAAGTTGTTTTTCTAAGAGTGATCAGCCATGCTGCAATTATACTATTTCAAATGTACAAAGATGACAGCCCTGCCCCAGTAACCAGCAGCAGAAGCAAGGAAAAGAGCTCTCCTGGACGGTGGATAGCAGTAAAATGAACTGTGTCATTGACCACTGCAACGTCTTGGATGTAGATTGGGGAAATTACATGATCCATGGTATTGTTGGAGTTTATCAGGCTCTATTCTGGGTGAGCTTATTGGCTGCATTTGCATCAACTGTGAGGCCCTAATATAGATTTGTTTAAGCTGATGCAGAGCTAATTTTGACATACTGAAGCTAAGCCTAACAAGCCTGAGATGGCCATAATCCTGTAATCAATAGAGACGCAGTAAGTAGGGGAAATGATTGTTCAGCATCAACATTGGAGTATCCAAATGAATTGTTACCATTCTACTATTATCATTATTATTATTATTATTATTATTATTATTATTATTATTATTAAGTGCCTATTATCTATCCCTTTAACATGTTTAGAGCTGGAGAAAACTTTTAGATGTTACACAGATGAGTGACACTGACTTAGCTTCAGAATTTAAGACCATACATGATCAAATACACACTTTTCATCTCCTCCTGAGGACTAAGCTTTGAGGAGGTTTGTGCATGTCGGGGGAGGTCAACCACCAGACAGAGACAAAGAATGATTTGAAGTAATGGTGGATATTTTTTTGTCCCCTGTTGTACAATATACCTGTAAATATTAACTCTGTTACAGTAACAACGCTCTGCTACAGTAACAATATTATAAAATATAACAGTATTGAAAGGGAATACAAAGACTACTTCAAAAAAAAAAGCCCTACATTTGAGTACGTTAGCACAAAGTACAGGGCACCCATGTCTTATGTATCGAATTAGATTCATGACAATTTATGACTGTTTTTATATTGTCAGAACATACTGTACATTACAATTTAGTTTTGAGCCACTTGCAAGGTCCATAAAACAAGCACATTTACTCGTATGGCATTATGCTACCACAGTGTTGCTTACATGTATCCATGACTATGTCTGAAGATTTTTACACCTAATACCTTGCCTATGTACTTTTTTGCTGTTCTGTTGGGATCATTATATCAGCTTATTTCAAATGAATGTTTCATATTATAATCTATTTCTCATTAAAAGGCTATATTTAATAAGAAGAGCAAGGCTTGTTTGTACCAGTTCCTTTTATAGAGACTATAAGAGAGTGTAGCACACAACAAAGCAGTGCATACTCCTTGTAGAGTACCGACTAAATCCTAGGAGCCAACTAATTTTAGTGTCCTGGCATGGTCAATGTACAACAGAATACCTTCTCTTATAGAGTCTGTGGTTCTATAGAAGTTTTTCACTGTGGGCATTATCTCGTCTCTGACGTTTGCTGATAACAAAGATTTCCTCCCTGGCCAACCAGTTCTTTTTTGCGGCTTCACATTTTGTTTGGTGCATGCAGTGAAAGAATTAATGCTTATGCTCAAGGATTCAAATCCAGGCAACAATGGAATTCAGAATACTGAACTGTTGTTGCATTATGGATTTGAAGGCCATTTTGTGAAAAATATATATACTTGACATATACTATAAAAACACAGATCCAGTGGTTACATACATCTTAAGTGTTTATGGAATAATTAAAAACATTTTGGTTCTTTTAATGAATTAATAAATTTTCTTGCAGACATGAGTATTTATTGATTGTAAATAACAGTGTAATAGTGTCTGTTGAAACTGCATCATCACAACAATGAAGTTTCAGTCCTTGTTGGGTTTGTATAAATCACTTTGACAAAGCCAGAGCAAAGGATGAAGAGGTGATAGCAAAGGTTTTTGTGCATTCTTGTTTGGTAAAAGCAGCAGCTCCCCCTACTGCACACATTCACAATTCTACCAGTAATTATTAATTCAAATTATAACAATAATGTCAGTGATGAACAGGGAAGGAGAAATTTTGTTAGTCAGCATGATTTACTTGTTTTAATGTGTACCAGCTTCATATGTACATGATGTTATATTTAGTTTTGCATATTAAAATGTTTGTATATTATAGTATACTTCATTTAAAAGCCACCGCTGTCTTTTAGCCTTTTCTAACAAAAAAAATATGACAGACAAATGCTATGACAGGGATTGCGTAAAAGATATTATTCTCACACTGCTATCATATGCACTCTTTAAAAAAAAAAAAAAGCACTCTTACCATTGAATTGTGCCATTAGTGTTCACACAGGATTCACATGATGCTGTGGAACTCAACATATTTTTAGTTTGACATTTTTGTGCTGCATCACAGAAAACTGTGTGTCATGGATATTTGTCATTCTCCCATTACCAGGGCAAAAACTGTAGTACTGTAGCAAGTGGTCATGCTAACATTATTAGCTCCAAAGGTGTAGTCGACCTCATATGCATCAATTTAACATGCTCTATAGTTCCATATTTGCTTTTCAAGCTAGGGACTAAGATTTACCTTCCATTTCTGTTCCTTCAGTGGTATGAAGGTAAGATGCTTAGAAAGCAGCAGAAGTCTGTATTTTCTTCCATCCACCACAGCTGAACTCTTCACTAACTCTGCCAGCCTCCATGTGTGTGGACTATTTTCTGTGAGGCTACACCACTTCAAAGCAAATGGTGAAAACAAGCAAAAGCAAACAGAACAGCTTATGTTAACCCAAGCTGCTAACTACCCTTCCCTGTTCAGACATTCAGAGTTTTGCTAGATACACAGGGCAGCAGATTTTGAAGTTATGCATGTCAGCTTCTCTGTGAACCCCCGCAAGCCATAGTCAGCCAAGCAAGATTTTCTCTAAATTTCTCAATTTTTACAGAAATCTGTTTTGGTCTCAGCCCCTCAACCCAGAGCTCCTAATGCAAAACCCCAGACACGCTCCTCCACTGGCTTCCCACCAGTCAACACTGCCAGTTGTGTTGGTTGGGATGCCTGGTAAAGCCAGGGGAACCTCTGCCAGGAACTGAACCCAGGTTTCTGCAGTGATGTGCCACATGGACACCACCATCGTTTTTGGGCTGTAAAGCCGTGCTTGTCTGTAGGTATCTTTGTTTTAGCACAAGTAGTTTCAGTATGTAAATATGTGCATGAAAATTTAGAACGAATTCAGGCATATATTTATTTCTATTTCTGTTTTTATATATTTATTTTTTAATTTGTTATCACATGTTCTGCCACATCCCAGAGGGATTCAGATCTGGTGACTGGGGAGGCCAATGAATTACACTGTACTCATTGGTGCATTGCAAAATTGGATCATTTGTGGCCATAAAGGGATGCACATGGTCAATAACAATGCACAGATAGGTTGTGACATTCAAATGATTGATTGGTATTAAGGAGTCCAAAGTGTGCCAAGAAAACATTCCCCACACCATTACACGACCAGCCTGGAGTGTTGACACAAGGTAGGTTGGGTCCATGGATTCATGTTGATGCCAAATTCTGACCCAACCATCTGCAAGCCTCAGCAGAAAGATGATTTTCTGCTCCCCACAGTTATAAAGAGTGGTTATCTGCGTTACCATAGCCTTTCTGTCAGCTTGAACCAGTCTTGCCATTCTCTTCTGACCTCTTTCATCAGCAAGGCGTTTCCATCTGTGGAACTGCTGCTCGCTAGATGTTTTTTGTTTTTCACACCGATCTGTGTAGACTCTAGAGACTGCTGTCGGTGAAGAATCCCAGGAGATCTGCAGTTAAAGAAACACTCAAACCAGCCCATTTGGCACCAACAATCATGCAAAGTCACTAAGATCACATTTTTTCCTCATTTAGGTGTTTGGTTTGAACATTAACTGAATCTCCTGACCTGTATCTGCATGACTGTGCATTGCACTGCTGTCACACAATTTGATGATTGATAATTGCATGAATAAGCAGGTGAACAGGTGTTCCTAATAAAGCGCTCAGTGAGTGTATGTATGTATATATATATATATATATATATATATATATATATATATATATATATATATATGTATGTATATGTGTGTGTGTTACAGCCTAGGTTTTGCACCAAAACATGGCTACCAGAACAATGCAATAATAATAATGAAATATATTTGAATTGTAACAATGTTATTACACTACAGTAATATCACAGTATGTGAATGAAACACAGACATTAGCTTTGTTCCCCAGAACTCCTTTCTTTTCAAGGAAAATGGTTTTGTCATCCCTGGCTGTGATTTGAACTAAAAGGATAGGTTTTACCAAAAGAAACTGAGGGAAAGCTTTTAAGATAATTTGGTTTAAATACAATAGAAAGAAAAGCATACTGACATTTCCTGACAAATCCAGGTACTCATGAATTCAGAAACAATGTTTAAGTCAATTTTATGAGTAACTTGCATAGCAGTCTGTTTTGCTCTTGTCGTCCAAATTCAGCAACATATATTGCATTCCCCCCCTTTTTTTTCTTCATCTCCAGCTGAGCTAATTGAATATCTGAATAGCTATTGTAATCCAAGCATCTCAAGTGAGGCACAAAAGGCTTAGTAAATCTGGCCAGCTCTCTCATGTTCGAGTACAGCGGCAGGCATCACAGATGTTGTACTCGCTCGGTAACTGATAAATTAGGTTTGGTTGCTCAATCTTCACTATCTGTGTGCACCTCATCATTTGTGTTGTTTTAGTGGGAGCAGGCAAATGAATATGCCTGATGTGTGTGTGTGATGTTTCATCTATGTCATTCTGGTGCTGTGGCTCAGCAGCATTCATGACCTTTTTCTTGTCACTGTTGGTGGGATCACACACAGTGTTTCAAATGTCCTGTCATTGCTGAGGAAACTGGTCACTTTAGGGTGCTGCTCGTGTGGGT
Organism: Lates japonicus; assembly: GCA_033238685.1. NCBI lineage: Eukaryota > Metazoa > Chordata > Actinopteri > Centropomidae > Lates > Lates japonicus. The sequence continues at coordinate 126,161 of BRZM01000554.1, forward strand.
GGTAAGGTTGGAAGGAGGTCTTCAAGCTGGAAAGGGCAGTTGATGCTTTTTGCCATGTCATGCCTTTATGTACCCCCCTTAGATACACAGGGAGGGTCTTCCTCCACAGCCCAATGTCAGTATCCACCACTGACAAGGTTGAAAACCCTGGTAACTAAGCTGAAAGAAAAATGTCCAGATGTCCAGATATGCAGATTAGCCACTGCTTTTAGCTTTGCACCAAAATCTGACTGTAGTCATAGAATAAGCTATATCCAAGGTGTCAGATATGCTAAGTCACGTCCCCTCAAGCCATGGTTGTTTACCTTACCTTATACTGTGATGCATGGTTCAGCACAGAGAGGTGCTTTCAAGGGGAAAGATACTCTCTCACATCTCACAAGTTCACAGACGAACCAAAGCAGTTTTCACTTGAGCACAACTTTACACAAAAAACAAGACTGAAAATACAGCCAGAGACAAACTTTGCATTTTCCAGTCCAAAATAAAATCAGTGGCAAGACAAGAGCGGTGAACTTCAACCTTGACACGTTCTCATTTATAAGAGAGGAGCCCAAACACAAAAGAAAGTATCCCTTTTCAAAGATATTGCTGCACAAAATGCTCTCAGAAAGGTTATAAATGTCCCTTCTGCAAAGAATGGGAGCTACGCCCAGGACTGCAATCCTTTCAACTCCCTAACAAGAACTTTAAGAGAATTTTTCTATTCAAAGCTCAGGAAGAACATTCAGAGCTTGATAACAGTGAAGAAATATAGTCAGGTAAATTGTGGGTACTTGTAGGACACAAGTGTCACTCTTTGTCCAACAACACGATCAATTTGCTAACACTATTCATAACACATTTTGTGAACTCGCCTATTGTTCATGTTGTTTTTACATTATAAAATGTAAATATAATATGTTTGAATGCAATATGTCAAGGTCACATCATTAGAAAAATGTTGCATAGGTAGCACAGTGCCAGACCAAAAGCAGCAGTAAAATTGAAATCCAAAAGAGCTTTGATACTGATGGTGTTACTGATAAAGGATTTCAGTGGCTTTGTTAAAAGTTCACTCCACTTTGCTCTACCACCTTATAACCCCTACATTTTATTATCTGTGTATTCAGTATTCATATGGATATTGCATCTGACCCCTCCGGTAAGATTTCTTGTCACTAAATAGACATAATTTGCTTTGTACATGAAAAGCCCATTGTAGCAGTATCACCCTGGATCTGGTCCACTCTTGGAATATCACTGTTTCTGATGTAACACCTTTGCCTTAGTGGCCATTGTATCTTATCCCTATGACATGAATTCTAATTTGAACCGCTGTACTAATACTCAAACATGGTCTACACCTAAAGCACCAGCACTCATGTACTTCAAATACCTGTATATCTGCCTAAAGCGCTCAGATAATTTCCTGAGCAACATTGCAGTCTCAATAAATTAGCTCATGATAATTGCTTCACTATTGAGTGAGAGCTACAAATGATAGCTCCCCCTGCTACATCTTACAACTCATCACTGCTAATGAAGATGATCATTATTTTCTTTTTGACATATTTAAAAAAAAAAAAAAAAACTTTCTCAGTGACCACCTTCTATCATCATATCCCTGTTTAGTGAAAAAGATTTCTTAACGTTCTTTAATGACACATTTGATTTCTCAATGTTCTTCAGTCACAAGTAATTGACCTAATCAGACATGAAATTATCAAATTTAGCTAATGAAATAAATCTCTGGTCTCTCTAAGAATGCACTCCCATCACCCCCCAGCACATTCTCTCAGTGAGAGGCAAGCTCACTAAACACGTTTGCCATTACTTCATGCTGCTAAAGCAACATCTAACCTGTTAAACCCGCTCCCTGCCAAATTCAATTAAGAGCTCCTTCCAATGCTCAGACTGTCTTTGCGGGTGGCAATTGAACCTGTGAACTTACATTACTAAATCATATATTACAGGCATATTTCAAACGCCTGACACTGATAATGAGGTTTGCATACACCTGAGGGAATTTCTACATTGACCTGGACTGCATTATTAGACCTACAGCCATAACATCACTTACCCCAAACAATATATATGCATTTATATATACCTGTACATATTGTGTGTTTTGATGATTAAGCAGGCTAACTTTCACCACAGTTATTTTAGGATTTAGCTGTTAAACGATCAGTGTCTTACTGTTGCTAATCAGGATGAGAGTAGCCGTAATTTATGTTATTCATATATATTGACACAAGAAATTCGATGCAGTTTTTCAGCAGCTACACATGTACGCTAAGAACAAACACCAAAATACACAGAGTAGCCACATCATTAAAACCACTGACAGGACCCAAGGTTTCCCAGCAGAACATTGTACTGTAACAAAATGATCAATGTTATTCACTTCACCTGTCTGTGGTTTTAATGTTGTGGCTGATCAGTGTATACACAGTATACATGTGTATATATACATTATATGTACACACACACACACAAACACACATGCATGTCTGTCTATATATCTATATATTTCAACCATTTTCATCCAGTTCATGACTGGCCATAGGAAGTGAATGGGTGAGACTAGAGAAAGAGTTTAGGAACATGTCCATCCATTACGTGGACAGACTTCTATTCCCTGACCACAATGCAAGTACACTTGTGTACCTATCTCACCGCGGACCTCCACATCATTACACATTCACCAACAGGGGACCAGCAAGCCAACAGGGGACATTTTGGAGGTCTCCTTTTGGTCATGCTTTAATTTTTTAAAAACTTTTTGTAACATAAAGGCTTGACTTTAGTGGGTGTCCTCAGTACTTTCAAACATCACACTGTATTAAAATAAAGGTCTAACAAGAAGGCAGGGGAATAAAACATATTTTAAAATCTTAAGAAAAAAGAAAAAATATTTACAATCAGGATAAAGAGTCAGCAGTAAGATAATTTTAAATTAATCACTCAAAACACATATAATATCCAGTTTTCACAGACTGACTTTATTCTCAATCTACTCATATAAAGATGCAGTTTGTTTGTTGATGCACATAACAGAAAAGGTCAATTTTTACTGTACAGATTTATGAGTCCCCTGTTCACTAGTACCCTAGTACATTTGACACAGGTTCCCTCTTTGATAGCATGGAGTGACATTCACATCTGTCTTGACAATGTAAACACCTGACTTGGCCTTTGTCAACTTGACAAGCTCGCTACGAGCTGAGATTTTTGTGACAAGTATGTGGAGCGCCTGCCACTTGCCTGCAATCCCGGTCCAGAAGTTTCAGTGGATGAACATCTGGTCCCTTTCAAAGGTTGCTACTCATTCAGTTAGAATACGCCAAGTAAACCTGGGAAATGCAGTATCAAGATCTGGGTCAGCATGCGATAACAGGACCAGCCAAGTGTGTGGTCCTGGACATGACAGCTGGTCTCCATGGGCACAACATGACCTGTGGTCATTTCTTTACATCAAAAAAGTGACCACAGAGGGTACAGTCAAATGGAACAAGCCCAAACCTCTTGCTGTACTATTCACCACAAAGGACAGGGCTCCATTTTAATTGAAAGTTTTCCTCCATGAAGACAGTCTTGTACTATTCTAAGAGAAACAAAGATGTTCCTCTGATCAGCACACTGCACAGAAATGATGCAATGAGCACCAGGGAGGAAAAGAACCCCAGTGCTGACCTGGACTACAACAGAAACAAAGGAGGAGTCGACAACCTTGAGAAGGTATGCTACTTTTTATCTCTCAACTTTCATGTATTTGTTTTTCTATCACCATTTTTATTTTTATTTTTTTTAATGTACACAAGGGCATGATGATGAAATGCCTTTTCACATTGAATAAGGAACAATATGTAGTTCAGTCAGTTCATTTGAAAATGCAAATATATTTTTTGATGCAATGAATTGAAGAAATGTCAAGATGTTTGAAGTTTTTATCTAAGACATGAAATATCACTTGTATGCATTCAGTATTTTATTGACTGATAAAGTAAATGACTGCACCTTGACCCTTGGTGGTGTTTTTAACATCCCTGTCAGCTTGCAGTGCTGTTGTAGTGCGGATGGAGGTGAATCCAGCCTGGAATCAGAAGAAGACATTCAAGGGGAGGCTTTTCCTGGGGGAGTTGGGGAAAACCATGGTGATGCCTTTAGTTCAAAGGCGCCAACTCAAAAGAGACAAACGGCAGAGGAGCACACTGTGCACCAAGAGATGTAAAAAGCGCGCATGCCTAAAATGCAACACACGTATTTGCAACGCACATGCAAAAAAAAATTTAACCATGTGCATGAGCATGCACATATATAATGTAACGCAGTGAATTACTTGAACAGCTACAGTAACAAGCTTTCCTGTGTACTCCATCTTAAGTAGATAATAAACTACATATTCATCAAGACATAGACTAAATAAAGGGTTTTATGTTGTCACTTACGTCTTAAGTGATAGTAACAGACTCTCTAAAGCTTTACAAATCAGTATTATCTATTATTGTAAGTAAAATATGAATAAAAATAATGGATTAACAGGTAATAAGCTCATTACTGTGGTAAATATGCCCTCTGGTTATCTTGCTTTATCTTCTCAGCTATCTCAGTAATTATCTGTTATAATGCATGGGCACCAGGTTGTTCGCCCACATGAAGTAGCCACCCACACTTACACCATTAAGCCTGCAGTTGTAAGTGTTCTCTTTGGACATACATTCTCTAAAATACATTCATGTGAACATTTCTAATACCTCAGGCTTTTGTTTTTGTGATAGAAATATCTCAAGAGAAACACCTTTCAGTCAGTAGATCTGGCCAAGAACCATTCACACTCCAGGCACAAAAGTGCAACTGTGGGTAATTTTAACTTTCAGAATCATTTGATTGCAGCATGCTACCTTACACAAGTGTTCTATTGATTTGTCCAATGTATATAGATCTCTATTTGTTATACTAATGGGTTTGTCTAGGTTTGGTTTGGATCATGCTAGCTGACATTGCTGTTACAGCATGGTTGTCATTGCTTGTTGATGTAGGTGAAAGTGCTTCTTAAGCCACTGTGATATGTATATACAATATACATTTTTTTAATTTAAATTAACAGTAAATGTGCCTAAAATTTAAAGAATTTGATATACTATTACACAGTTATAATGCAATTCATAAAAAAAACACACTCACAGAATACTTTTTTAGTAAACTGTTAAAGATGATAAAGTTGCTTCTTTGATTTGATTTACTTTGAATTTCCAAGCTTAAATTGGTGTCTTCAGTACATACATATATTTTTGTGTTGCAGTGTCTGGAGCTTCACAGCCAACACCTGGCAGAGTGCAGTACAGAAGCGGGAAGGCTAGAGGAGACAGATGTCTTCTATCAAAGACACTGTATCCAATAGGAGTTTGGCGGAGAATCAATGCTCTGTGACTCATTTAATCAGAGTGCAGTGGCAACAATGTACTGTATGTCACAAGGTTCAGATAAAAAATCAAGAAATATGATACAGTACAATGAAATTTACGTGGGAAGTGCAAAATCAGTCGCCAATTTTCAATTTTTTACATCCTTCATTCCCCTCACTCCCTCCGGTTCACAGGAACTGATTATATTTTGAAGTGCGGGGAAAAAAAGAAAAAGAAAAGAGTCATATTTCTTAAAGTTCATAAAACCAAGAGCCTCCAGACAATAGGAAAGCAGACTAGAATGCTAAAAAGTGGGACAATGAAAACACATACCCTTGTATAATGGATAAGTGGGGGAAACAATCCAGCCTCGGTTAAATAAATGTCAAATAAATAAAGCCCATTAACAGGGAACAGGTGAACTTACTGTTAAGTTTGTGCTTTCCTCTGGGCAGAAAAACAGCTGACAGGAATAAACACACTTGTTAGTGTACACTCTCGCCTTGCAAGGAATTAGACACAACCTGGCAGGTAGCTCTCCTGATAATTGAAGACACTACACCGTAAACACCTCAAGGCTGTTGTTATTCTAGAATCTTGTTAACAGCTGTGGATGACAGAAATGTGCGAGTGCTGATGTTAAGGGCATTCTGCGGAGTGAATTTTGTGACAAGCCACACAAAAATAACTGCATAAAGTATTTTAGGTGTATAATGTTGTCGTATGGCTCACAGCCGGAGGAAAATGACTTGAAACACCTCGACTGTGTTTTTGGGCGCACGGTGAAAACTAATGTGGTTTGACGATCTGCCTTGAT